>JAHFWL010000814.1:0-105072 GCA_021292165.1 Shinisaurus crocodilurus | reverse complement strand
GAATTTGTTTTGAGTACCAGAACTGAAGGGACCTCACAGTCCTTCCACACAAAAATGCACCGCTGGTTTCCTCCACCTTTCTTCATTTCAGCAGTAAATCCGATCTACCTTCTCCCCACCTCCGGTTCATGCCACTTTAACTGTCATGGCTTCTCACAAAGAATCCTGGGAATTGTAATGTGGTGAACTGTGCCAAGGATTTTCTGTCAAGAGATCCTTAACCTTACCACCTATCACAGAAGAGCAGTCCTATGGGGACCTGTAATAAATTTTAAGGCCAGTTAAAGGCTGTAGTGTAGATACGCCCCAATAAGGAACTGCAGTAGACATAATTTTGATGTATATTTTAAATTTAAAGTCCCAGTTGTTGAAATCCCACATAATGGAAAAATCCTTGAATGCTGCCCCATCCATCACCCAGGCGATACAGGATTTTAACAAGAAAGGCAAAAATATTTTCCCACCTCAGTTACCTGAACCAGCTGCTGCTGCTATCATCACCATCATGATGATGATGATGATGATTTTGTCTGTGAGAACTGAATCCTAAGAAGACTCTACCGAGAGTCTCCTGGTAATCTTTAATAACATATTTTTAAAAGGTTATGCACCAAACCTTTCTAAGATGGAAATATAAATGTACATTAACACTGTAGAAATAAGAGCAGGAATAAAAGATAGAAAGTGAATACTCCTTGACATTTCTGTGCATGCTGCTCGGGCAGCTGTAGTGTGTCCAATTCATGACATTGGAAGCTTTTATCTGATTCAAACTCTTATGATTTTCAAGGACTTGTGATGCACCATTATGCTCATGGTGGGGAGGGAACTGCCTGAACAGGGCACTGACCTCCAGCGCAAGCTGTCCTACAAGCAAGTTGGCAAATCCAGTTTTGGCTTGACCTCCTCCACAAAACACTGTTCCCTCTCCATTGGCCATTTCCTTTTCAGTCCTAACCACTCTGTTAAAGGAGGCCACGAGGCAAGATGAGGTAGATGCCTCAGGCAGCAGACTTTGAATGCCATTAAAGGGGCAGAGTAGGAACCCACAGTAATGGGCAATTGCAATCATTGGGAAGTTCTCCAGCTCAAGTCCCACTCAAATGTGCTCTTGCACATCTCCCAATCATTTAAGTGAGGTGTGCAAGAGCACAGGAAACAGGCAAAAGTGCAGCACAGGAAACAGGCAAAAATTGCAAGTAACCCGGTGTGCGAGCGTTTTGCAAGACGAGCCAAAAATTTTGACTCGATAAATGAGCGAGGTCTTGCAAAACGAGCACACCGGGTTACCCACTCGCTCAGCGCCTCGCCCTGCTGCGTGGAACCGCCCGGGAGCCGGGCAGCAGGGCGAGGTGCTGCTCGCTTGGTCAGCAGCGCCTCACCCTGCTGTACCGGCTCCTGGGCGGCTCCACACAATGCTTTGCCGGCTCCCTGGCAGGGACCCCCGTGGAGGCGCCGCGTGGTGCGGTCGCTCGCTCTGCGGACACCTCGTGCCGCCGTGCCGGCTCCCGGGAATTCGTTCCACAACCATTTAATCACTGCTTTGCCGGCTCCCTCCGTGGGGCTCCCTGCCAGGGAGCCGGCAAAGCAGTGATTAAATGGTTGTGGAACGAATCATCTGAGTTTCCATTATTTCTTATGGGGAAACCCTTTGATATACGAGTGTTTTGGATTACAAGCACGGTTCCGGAACGAATTAGGCCTCGTAATCCAAGGTATGACTGTACCCGTTACCATTAGACAAAAGTAGTAGTAGACACAATTGAAAGGGCAGCAACTTGTCAGTTACTAAATAGTTGTGTGTGGTGAGTTTTTTAATGCAGGGATGGTGGAGGGGGAGGGGGCCATTTGGATTTTCCACCTTCAGCATAAAATGTCTTGGGCAGCCCCGGCTGGAGAATTTCCTGACAGATGTGTCTCATGTTAGATTAGAAGGAAAGCAAGGGTGCCTTTGTGATTTTCCACCTCAATGTCTTGGCCATCCCTGATGTTTGGTGACTCCATGCTGTCCTCCCTGATCAGGACAAACCCTAGAGGAACCCTGTACATCCAAAAAGTGCTCGAGTATCGCGCAGAGTAAACATTTTTTTTTGCCAGTGATGCCCACCAAGGGGCAGTGGCCCTCACTGGCTGTTTGACTCCAGCTTGTGAGAAAGCTCAAAGAGCAGGTTCTGATTGTCAATAACTTGGAACTGCCCGGACATAGCTTTCGTCTGCAGCTGCGGGGGAGACGACTCCATTTCCAGGCCTATGGGAAGAAGGAGACGGATGTCATTCAGGAAGGGACATCACATGTGCTGCCAACACAATTCCAAGCTCGACTAATGCCACTATCTTGAGCGGACACCTTGAAGCGGCCTCAGCAACCTAGACTGCTAAAGTATGGAATAATACAGAATATTAAGGAAATCCGCTGTTTGTCTTTAAGGGGACAAGTCCGTACTAGCCTCAATGCTGCAAAGATAGGGACTTCAAAAATATTGGGCATCAGTGCCTGATGAAATCTCACTACAGGTTCATAGATTTCAGAGATCATAGAGTTGGAAGGAGCCTACAAGGCCATCGAGTCCAACCCGTGCTCAATGCAGGAAACTAGAGGAGGGGTCTCCCATCGAGTAATAACCAGGCCTGACCCTGCTAGCTATCCACACTTAGACAAGCTGAGCCAGCGTAAGCCACAGGCCTGGTGTCTTCTCTTCATCTCTGGATTGTTTGTCTAAGGCACACTGTAAAGCTTTCTGGGGCAAGGACCATATCTCTTCTATGTTTTGTAAAGAACCTAGCATGCTGTTGGTAGTGAGAACATGTCAAAAACAGTAACAGTGGCTGCATTTGCTTCCCTTTGCAGCCCCGGGGGGGGGGGGGAGGACCAATACTCACAGAGGGGCTGGCTCCGGCACTTCCTGATTGTCCGAACTTTCTCTGCTACCGAGTGCTGCAGAAGAGAGACAGGAAGAAAAGTTTCATTGCTCTCTAGACACCAACCTTAAAATGTTTAGCTGGGAATCCCATTTTGAAAAAAAAACACCAAAGATAGCTTGATGTTACTATAGCAAACAGCTCTAATAGAAACCTACCGTATTTTCTCTGAGACCCCCTTTACATCTTCCATCAAAATCCACTATCTGTTCAGTAACATCAGAGAAAGACATCAGATTTTACAGCCACAGAAACACCTAGCGTAGGAGTTGGATAGAAGGCAAAATGGACACACTCCCCTGTGATGGTAAAGGATAGAATATGGCATGGCGTGCAGAAATCATCTTACTAAGAATGTCAGCTTTCATCTATAAAAAGGGGAAGCTTTGATTCCTTAAGTTTGCAAGGCTGTGTTTGGAAGTGTGAACGCCTGTAGAAAACTCCAAAACTGGAGGGGAGTCTGATTAAAATGTCTAGTTGAGGGTATGGCTTTAGGGGCCTGTGTGGGGCTCCATGTCACACACACACACACCCCATAACCAGCAAAGCCAGAATAAATTATGCAGAATAGTTTTTTTTAAAATGCTAGATTATGCAAAATAAGAAAATATGCAAATTTGCAGAATTATATAGGTCACAGAATTCAACTTCCTCTCCATATGGAGAAGTGAAGACCATAAGGGGATTTTTAAATTTAATATATTGCAGGCTTTTAAAATATATTGTTTTTGGTGCCAGGTCAAAACCTAGTTGTTTGCCCAGGGATTTTAAACTGCTTTATTAAGGGCGCAATCCTACTCATGTTTAGACAGAAAAAAGTCCTACAGCTCCCAGCATCCCCCAACCAGCAATGGCCGACTGGGGAATGCTGGGACTTGTAGGACTTTTTCTGTCTAAACATGCATAGGAGTGCGCCTTAAACTGGGCCTCATCTTCACTGAAGTGCCTTCCGACACTGAACCGGTTCAATCACGCAATTTCTTGAATTTGCATTTACTTCTCCCGCAGCACATGGTGCCAGTTATTATGGTGTAGACTTGGTATTAATCCCACTTTCACGAGGCAAACTTCTGAAACCGCATTAAGTTCGGTATATGTAGGCAGAGTCTTGTGACATGAACTGTTGTGATGACATTTGTCCTGCTCAGCTTGTCTGAGCGTGGAAAGCTAAGCAGGGTCAAGCCTGGTTGTTACTTGGATGGGGACCCCTCCCTCTAGTTTCCTGCATTGAGCAGGGGGTTGGACTCAATAGCCTTGTAGGCTCCTTCCAACTCTATGATCTATGAAATCTATGTCACACACCAGGGTCAATGTTGGTACAACCCTTATAGCAGCATGATGAATTTTTTTAATTGGCTCTTTGCACATGCGCAGATTTGCATGTACGTTTCTAAGTAAATAAAAACCTCAAGTGATCCTGCCATTGTAGACTCCTGCGCAGGTTCATATATGCGCAGAAACGTAGTCTGACAGGTCACTTGTACCTCCAAAATGGATCTCGAGTTGATGCAGCTCATTATAGTTTGGGCATGTAACGGATTTTCCATTTATTGCGATTTCCCCATGGTTGGGACTTGAGTGTGCCCTGTACTTCTGACACGAATTCACAGTAGAGGGCTTGCCTCCCAAAATATTTGTGTGTGTGCCCCGACATTGCAGTATTTACTATTTACTTAGCTACAAGTGGGATGGCCGTTTCTTTTTCTTCCCGCCTCTGAACTGAGCATCTGCACATGTACAAATCAAAGGTCTTTCTTGTCCCCTCCTGAACCACTCCTTTGCAGCTTTGCAAAATGGTGCTGGGAGATTCAGCGGCCAAGGGCCTTGGTGTTTCATGGAAACACCTTGAAATCCTAGATTTCGACATCTGGGGAGAACAAAAAAATACAAGAGCCGCTGAGAGCTAGTCATAGGAACATCGATTCCTATGAAACAGTTGCTCAGGAAATGACCAACTGCAGTGCAGACACAAATGAACCGCGGTTGAGTGCTGCACACAGACAAAATGCATGGAGCTTGAATACCGCCAGGTGGTGAATCATGACCCAGTCTGGAAATAATGCTGTTACAACACGCCCATACTATAATGAGCTGCATCAACTCAAGATCCATATTGGAGGTACAAGTGGACATTTATGACCTGTCAGAGTATGCTTCTGGGCATGTATGAACTTGTGCAGGAGTCTGCAATGGTGTTCCAAAATGGGGGGAGTGTTCCATAATTTGGCCTTGCACAAGTGCGCACATTCGAAAGACCACAGCTATGAAATTTGCGTAATCTCCACTCCGCTTTACTGCTCTGCCTTGAAATTTGTGCATATTTACCGATGCCCCTCACTCCCTGCTCTGCCTTGAAATTTGCATATCTTTACCATCACTGCTCTGTAACCCATATGTATATCTGACAGCTAACAACAGAGACCAGTGGAGGGAAGCGGCCAGCACGAAGGAGTGTGGGGAGCTGAAAGCCGCTGGCAGCTGCAGGAGAAGGAGTTTTTCCAGGGAAGTGTAATTACTTTGGTAGTATGTGAAGCAGCCTTTTTTTTTTTTTTTTTTTTTTTAAGTGTTCACTAGCAAGGCAAGTGCAGAGATGGAGGATGAAATTGACAAGCACATTGACAAGAGGGGGATATCAGTATGCTGGGCTAAATGGCAGACAGGTGATCTTGTTTAAAGTTTGCAAATACTGTACATTGCCACCTTCATAAAGGCCCAGAAAATTAATTCCATTTGGCAATCTGATGGAGGGGGTGGGGAGTTTCTCTTGGTAGCTGACAACCGCAGCAGGCCAATTGAAGAAAAGGTGTTGATGTAGGGACCAAGGAAACAAGGTGTTCTGCTGCAAAGGCTCCTGGGATACATGCCGGGAGCCAGTGGGAGGGCTGAGGGGGGAAACAAGCCGCCGAGTGCCCAATCGTCTGTCGGGTTAGCAACATCCAACCTATGGTGTTTTATTCTCAAGGTGGCTTAGCATGATGTGCGAACTCACCCAGTGAGTCATTAGTTGTTAATGCCTAATTACATTATACTATGGTAGAGGTCGGCAAATAGAAGCCTGAAGGCAAAATATGGCTTCCTGAGTTGTACCAGCTGACCCCTGCTGCCAACCCAGAAGCAAGAGAAGAGGAGGCTGTGGAAACAGAGCTTGTTGGCAGTCCACTTTTAGGGATGGGGGCCTACCACCCTCTATTCCAGGGCTCTCCAACCTTGGGTCCCCAGATGTTGCTGGCCTACAGCTCCCAGCATACCCAGCCAGCATGGCTAATGGCAAGGGATTCTGGGAGCTGTAGTCCAGCAACATCTGTGGGACCCAAGGTTGGAGAGCCCTGCTCTATTCTCTCTTCGAAGTACCACTCCTGGAAAACTAGTTGCTGATGACCAATTCTAGACTCTTCATAAGGAGATACATTTTTCTCAGTGGGATACATGTCATATCCTTACAGCTTTACGCCAGTAGAGGGAGCCTTACACCATCCCATTTAAATAGTTCAGAGAAACCATCTCCGCTGGCCAAAAATGCAGGTGTTTATGCTGAACCTCCATCTACAAATTTCAAACCATTTTATGCTTGTTTGATATATTGCCCTCTTCACCACTAGATTCTAAGGGCTCCATTTCATAAGCCTGGCTTTCAGGATTTTTAAAGGATTTTGTTAAGAGCGATGACGAAGAAATTTGGGTGGTTGGGTGGAGGACTAGGCCTGTCACCCTATTCAAGAGATCTTTGTCGAATTAATCCTGTGAGTGTTTGCCAATTAATTACTGGCCTGGCACGAGCCTATGGCCTCCCAACATTGTCGGGGGGGGGGGCACAGGATTATTCGGAGGCCCAGCTCCAAGGTCCTGGAAGCTCAGAGCTGAGACTCCAAACACCGAGCCCCCGCCCCCCTCGCAGCTGGCATGGAAAGAACCGCACCGGCTGCCTCCCCAAGGTTGGAAATCAGCCTCAGAGAGGAAGAAAAGGGGCATGCCAGAGGGGTGCTGGCACTTAATCTAGACGGCCAAAAACAACCATCTAGACGAAATGCGGGGTGCGAGGCGTGGCAGAGATCCGACACTGCTGCACATCGTGCCTTGTGCTGGATGCACATATGTGCGTCGAGGGCAGAGGGCATTGGATCACACCCTCCTTGACTAAAACTGCACAAATTGCACAGAAGTAAAAGCAATACTTCTATAATAAAAGGAAAAATTGTTTTTAGATGATGCATGCATCTATCACACAGCAGGCATCACCTCGGAGTACCTCTTTTAAGATGGTCTGCAGTTTTTGTATTTAAAAATGTGCTGTTTTATATATACTGCCTTCAGCCAATGCACTCAAGGTCGTTGACAATTTAAAAGAATTGCACACAATCTAACACACAATACAAAAGGGGAAAGGGGTGGGGAAGGAAGAGCAAAACAAGCACATTTGGGCATCAATTCTTACATAATGTTACAGAATTATGATGATTATCTAGGTGGAATGGTGAGAGAGAAGGAGGGAGGGAGGAGGCATGCGGCATTTCCCCCCAGGCAGGCTGATAAGAGTAGGCCCTGCTGACTCATTGTTGTTGTATATTGCCGTTCTTTGACCTAAATGTACGAAACTTTCAGATGTACCACCACGCATCATATAGGGTTGTCACAGGCACTATCCAGTAAGTGCTTGTGACACTTAACGCAACCACAGTCTATGTGGTACTTACAACTGTGGCTAGGCCGGGGGCGGCGGGGATGGACAACTGCATTTCTTCAGCAACGAATATTACTATTTATTGCTGATGTATTTTAATTTTCCTCTTGAGAGACGATGGCTTCCTACACGCACGCGCACACACACACACATATCTCTAAACTAATTTGCGGCAGTTTTAGGTTTTAGAGGCCCAGACAGGTATTGGGGAGCGTGGGTTTGGTCATGATCTCTCCGTAGTGAAAGAGTGAGAGGCTGCAAGAGTCCAAAGTTGGTCTTCCATACTACTATATATAGTATCACATATCCATGGGTGAGCCTGGAAATCAGGTTCGAGGCTAAGTTCTCGTGAACGTCTGACATAAATGAAGCCCCACCTCTGACCAGCAAGTGCTGGGGATTACCAACGGGGTAGATATTATTTCCTTCCGTAGGCATAAGTATGTCCCATTGTCTGAAGACAATGCTGGGCATAGGTGAATTATTGGTCAGTCACAGAATAATAATTATGTTCTTATGACCCCCAGCAAATGATTGGAAACTCTAAGGCACATGTTTTTGGATTCCTGAGAGCCTGCAGTTTAAAATCATGTTTCTAGTTCTCATTGCTCAAGCTATCTGCAAGCAATCCAGGGTGTTTTTTTTTAAAGGGTGGAGTTCCATTGCGTGGTATAGCTCTGTTCTCCTCCTCCATAAACTCTCCACTCTTTCCTCCTATATAATCCAGTATTGCTTCTCACTCACTAACCTATCCTAATGCCATGACACTGTTCCTTTCCCCTGCCACAGAAACCCCTCCATCCCACCCAGATTCCATTAAAAAAAAATAAAAAGCAAAAAGCAGGTTCAAAGCGAAAGTAGACAGATTTTCACATTTTGCAAAATAAGCACTTCTGTATAAATATCCTTGCTTGGAATACATTATATGGGGAGAGACAAATGCTCAGCATATGAATAATTCTGTATTTTGCACAGTGCACATTTAGACAAGGGTAGCTTGGGAGGGAAATGAGGGCTTAGCTGAAAATGACATCGCTTAATTTCTCTCCCCCAACATCCCCATCCTCCCCAGGGGCCAGAAAAAATCTGGGCCAACTCCAGCATAGATCTCTCTCTCTCTCTCTCTCTCTCTCTCTCTCTCACACACACACACACACACACACACACACACACCTCTTGACAAGGAGAGCTGGAGGAGCTTCTGTGAAGCTGTTACCATGGCAACTCTACTGTCCCGCTGGGCTAGCAACCGAGCACGGAGGACCAACCCGCTAGTTAATCCCCCCAGGGCAGGGGGAGGGGAGACGGCAGGGGGGACTGGGGGGGGAGAGACCACCTGAGCACTCACACCCACACAAAGTCACACTGCATATGCCGGGTGGCGCTTGATGATGCTACAGCTAACCATTCCTGCTACTCCCCAGATACGCAGAAAAATCACGCGGAAGAAGGTTCTTTGCAGCTTTCCATATACCCACACGGCATGAAACGGCGAAAGGGAGGGGGGGGCTAAGGAGGAGCAAGAATTTTAACACACACACACACGCACACGCACACGCAGGTTCAGACTTCTGTAGCAGTTTCTCCTTAGGCCACAGAGTCAGGGGAAAGACCTCTAGCTGTGTAGTTAAACATTAAACCTGTATGATACCTATTTAGGGTTAAAAAAAGACAAACACCCTTCCCCCCTTCCCTACCTGCTCCACTGCTCCCTTTCAAACTTTTAAGAAACAGCAGGAGCTGCCGTCATGTCATGTATCTCCCAATATCATGTCTACTTTGGTCTTCAGAGGCTGACGGGAACAAAGCAATATTGGCCCCTGCAATCAGCAGCCTGTATGCAGTGTTCCCCAACCTTGGGTCCCCCGATGTTTTTGGCCTACAACTCCCAGCATGCCCCAGCCAGCTATGCTGGCTGGGGCATGCTGGGAGTTGTAGGCCAAAAACATCGGGGGACCCAAGGTTGGGGAACACTGCTGTATGGAGCCCCTGGACTGGCCAGGCCTGGCGTAAATACCGAGGGCCTGGCCGTCCGTCCTTGTCTAGTCAACAGAGCGGTCCCTTCTGCCCACTGCTCCAGCTCAAGCCATTGACCTTGGAGATCCTGACAGGGAGTACACCCCCCCCCCCTCTATGTTCAGATTTCATGTGATGCGATGCGATGTGGCTGCAAAGAAGGCAAATGCTATTTTGGGCTGCATTAATAGAAGTATAGCTTCCAAATCGCGTGAAGTGATAATTCCCCTCTACTCAGCACTGGTTAGGCCTCATCTTGAGTACTGCGTCCAGTTCTGGGCACCACACTTTATAAAGGACGTAGACAAACTGGAGAGGGTTCAGAGGAGGGCAACAAGGATGATCAAGGGACTGGAAACAAGGCCCTATGAGGAGAGACTGAAAGAGCTGGGCATGTTTAGCCTTCAGAAGAGGAGACTGAGGGGATATAGGATCGCACTCTTCCAGTACTTGAAGGGTTGTCGCACAGAGGAGGGCCAGGATCTCTTCTCGATCATCCCAGTTTGCAGGACACGGAATGATGGGCTCAAGTTACAGGAACCCAGATTCCACCTAAACATCAGAAAAAAATTCCTGACTGTCAGAGCAATAAGACAATTGAACCAACTATCTAGGGAGGTGGTGGGCTCTCCCACTCTGGAGGCATTCAAGGTGCGGCTGGACAGCCATCTGTCGGGGATGCTTTGACCTGGATTCCTGCACTGAGCAGGGAGTTGGACTCGATGGCCTTGAGGGCTCCATCCAGCTCTACTTTTCTATGATTCTATGTTCTCCAACTTTCCCTATGTACAAGGGACAATCCAGGGATCTTTTTGCAGGGATCTTTTCCTGGTAATCCACTGCCCTATTTTATCTCTATTTTGCCACTGGGGGATGCTTGTTAAAAATATTATTAAGTGAGAGTTGCTTCCCCCCCCCCCCTTCTTCTTCTCACCCAGCCCTCTAGAAAAAGAAGGCCACGTTGCAGAATTTTTCTCCCACGTATTATCCATTTATTTATTTTTTGGTCGTGTTCCTGATTCCCCCCAACCCCATCCCAGAAGGTGAAGGATGCAAAATGGTGGCCAGGCTGTCAACACAATTGCAGCAGCAGCCAAAAAAAAAAAAAAAACCAACACAAAACTTTGAGGAAAGAAAGAAGCTGCAGTACTGCAGCTGCCAATGGTGAGCCTCACCCCTAAGAAACTGTTTAAGATTTTCCCTCTCCTGGAGAAATTTGGTGAAACAGTGCCTCCACCAATCTCTCTGGCCACAGATCGGGTGGAGAATTTTGAGAGGACATTTGTGTACAGCTGAACCTCCTTTCTCTCCCAGAGTGTTGGACTGGAACTCGGGAGACCTGGACTGAAGACCCTACTCAGCCATGAAGCTCACTGGGTGACCTTTGGGCCAGTCACTGACTCTCAGCCTAACCTACCTCACAGCGTTGTTGTGAGGATAAAATGGAGAGGAGGAGGATTATGTAAGCCGCCTTGGATTTCTTGCAGGAAAAAAGGCGGGGTATAAATATAATAAAGAAATAAAGAAAACCACATCTCGTCTCTAATATACATACAAGAATATTCATGCAATGCAATGAATATTCAAGACACTATGGTGTATATAGCCTACCATTTCACGTGCTATAGCTGGTGATGTTCATTTTTAACTGTTGATAGCATATTATAGATTTGTATCTTTAATCTTTAATTATATATTTTACCGAAGGAACAAATACCCACCCTCTTTGTTTTTAAAGGGATGTCGGAAAGGCTACTGCAGAGTAAAGGAATACTATGTACAACAGCAGAGAAGATCTTTCAGCAATATATAATAGTGTGAGTTTCTGTGGGTGGGTGGGTGGATGCAGAAATCACACAAGTGATCCTTGGTGTGAGAAAAAAGGTGTTACAACCACATCCTGAAACTGAACCCCGACAAGACCGAGGTACTTCTGGTGGGGGACAAGGGGAGGTTAGGGAATGTTGATCTGGTGCTGAATGGGGTACATCTACCCCTGAAGGACCAGGTCCGCAGCTTGGGGGTCATTCTAGACTCCCAGCTGTCCATGGAGGCTCAGGTGGCAGCTGTGAGCCGGGCGGCGCTGTATCAATTCCATCTGATACGGCCGCTGCGCCCCTACCTTCCTAATCACCTGCTCCCATCAGTGGTTCATGCCTTGGTCTCCTCTCGCCTAGACTACTGTAATGCGCTCTACGTGGGGTTACCCTTGAAGACGGTTCGGAAGCTACAGCTGGTACAGAACGCGGCGGCTCGCCTGGTTAAAGGGAGCTGCCGGCGGGATCACATCACGCCAGTGCCGAAGGAGTTGCACTGGCTACCAGTTGCTTGCCGAGCCGAATTCAAGGTGTTGGTTTTGACCTTTAAAACCCTATACGGCTCCAGTCCAGTCTATCTCAAGGAGCGTCTCCAGCAACACCAAGTGGGCCGCTCAACAAGATCTGCCACGGATGGCCTTCTCCTTGTCCCTTCAGCCAGAGCAGCTAGACTGGTGTAGATGAGGAAGAGGGCCTTTTCTGTGGCGGCCCCCGTACTGTGGAACTCCCTCCCGAGTGACCTCCACCATGCCCCCTCTCTGCTGAGCTTCCGTCGCTCATTAAAAACCTGGTTGTTCAGGCGGGAATATGGGGTGGGTTAAGATTTTAAAATTTTTATATTGTTTTAAATGTATTTTATTGTTTTTATTCTGTGTACATCGCCCAGGGTGGCTGGTTGCCGGCCAGATGGGCGATAAATAAATATAAATAAATAATAGTAATAATAAATAATAAAATAAATCCACTTTTTGGTATGTGAAATGTTGCAGAGTGCCCCAGATTGCAAGCGCCAAATATCTGCCTCATGACTCCCATTCATCTGCATCAGGTCCTAAAGTAAATGAGGTGGGCTTGTCCTACTGGGAGAAGGAATCAGGTTCTGACTGGAATGAGTTTTATTCCATGGTTCCTCAGATGCTGAAGGGAAAGAAAGGACCCTGGGTGACAAGACCTCCAGGTATATAGATCAGGAACAAGAAACTTCCTAGCTGAATGCTGCAGATGAGAAGATCTCCTTTGTGGCTGCACAGAAACTTTCTAGGCACGGGCTGCTTCCAGACGGTGGGCTCCTAGCACTGACAATCAAAAGGCATCCTGCAGCCGTTCCATCCTTCCTCCTTTAACAGATTTTTTTCAGGATAAGAAAAAAGACGGAAGAAGCAATGGGAAAACATGGGAGGGTTACAAGTAGAAGACTACATCATCTAGTGTGGCATAGTGGTTAGAGAGTTGGCCTGGGGCTTGGGAGATCCAGGTTCTAGTCCCCACTTGGCCATAAAGCTCACTGGGTGACTTTGGGCCAGGCACTGACTCTCTGCCTAACCTACCTCACAGGGTTGTTGTAAGGATAAAACGGAGGAGGAGGAGGAGGAGGAGGCTTATGTAAGCTGCCTTGGGTTCCTTGCAGGGAAAAAAGGCAGGATATAAATATTTATAAAATAAATAAATCTATACTTCCTGTAAAAATCCATGAGTGAGGCAGGGCAATTGCACAATAAAAGTTTCATCTGGAAGCACCCTGGGCTGAGAAAAAGAAGGGCACCTACAGGGCAATGCTTTTTGGTTTAGTTTATATTTCATCTTAGGTCCAATGCATACAACATGTCCCTTAAAATTAAAGAATTAAAATTAATTCCATCTTGACCATTGCTTTGCTGCTGGTGGTGGGAAATACCCAGCAGCAAATCTAACACCAGCTGGAAACAAAAATAGATACTATAGAAATACACCCTACTTCCACATCATCATCTTCATCATGGAGGTTGTGGAGAGAAAGCCAGGCCAGGTACACACACACCCCCAACACCGCCACCGCCACCATGGCTTCTGCCTAGGGCAGAAGCAGCTCAGTTCCAAGCAGTCATTTACATCAGCCTTCATTTACATTCACCTCAATGGGACCCATCTATATACCCCCCCACCCCCCCACCCCGTGGCTTCCCCTGGCAGTCTCACAAAGAGCTGCCAAGCACTTTCAAGCACCCAGGGGCACCAAGGATCTGGCAGGAGGAACTGGTTCTTCCTGTCAACAGGAAGGGAGGGGGGGAGCAAGGGAGGAGGTAAAAGAGGAGCACCAAGCCCCGGTAGGTTGTTGAATGCCGGGCGCAGGACTGCACGGACCGTCCACGACTTCGGTCGGGACAACGAGAGGATCAACCCCGGGCAACACGCCCGGTAATGGCTAGAAATTGGCAAAGCTTCCAGTGACTCGCTTTCCCGGAACAAGGTATTTTAAGGACACTATTATATCTGCCTGCCTGCTACTCAGCTCTATGTGTATTGAGGCTTGCACACCTCATTAAGTTTTATGGACTCCCTGGGCCGGTTCGTACGACCTGGGTGGCGAGCAGGGGAGGCACCATGGGGCCGTTCGCGGGGTCCGGCGGGGCGCCACAGACGACCTGCGCCCCGTGCGCGTGGGCAGACTCCGGTGGAGCCGCCAGTCCCCGCACCGCAGAGCGGGCCTCCTGGCAATAGGGGGCGGGGGCTTGGGATGCCCAGAGGGGCCGTTTGCCCCTACAGTCCGGAGCGGCCGCAGCTCCGGCCACTCTAGGCTGCTGCCTCTGTGTGGCCCCCGCGGGACGGCCGCCTGCTGTTCGCACGGCAGGGTGGCCACACGTGGTAGGGGCTTACCCCTCTACCGTCCATGGTCACTTTGCGTGCTTCACGCACACAGCCGTCCCACAGGGGCACCCGCAGCCTGCGTTCGCATGACACGGGAACCGCGGGGGACCTCTGCCCCCCCCCGCAGTTTCCGTGTCGTATGAACCGGCCCTCTGTGTTTACAGAACCGGCCCTCTTAACTGCTTGTTTTGCTACGCTTCATTAAACATACTATCAACAAGCCGCGCAGTTTGTCAATTTCATTCTCCAACACAGCGTCAATGGTAGCGGTTGTATTTTAAGGGTCCCAGAACCGCTCAGAGGGAGTTCTCTCAGCTCCGGTTAACCCGTTCACTCCTGAACTCACGCAAAGGACCAGTGGCGGTTCTTCACAGAGGTAGAGAGATCTAAGCAAGAGAGGCAGCCATTTGTACAGCACCTCCTAGCTTTGAGTGCCTTCAGCTTCTTTATGCCCCAGGCCTGGCAAAATGGCTGGAGCTGCTACCAGTGGCTGCTTGGGACAAATGTCTCATTTCTGCAGTAGACGGTTCAGCCGCGCTTCCTGCTTGCTCCCACCCGTAACTTTGCAACCATTATAATTAATACAGCACTTTTTAAAAACTTGCCAGAGGCATTACAATCTTGCTTTCTTATTTAGCCTCACAACTTGGGAGTGTATTGCCTCGCCTCAGGCACCGGACCAGACTAGATGGCCGTTGGATTCATCCCAATTCTGTGGAGTGTTACCATTCCCAGTCTACAAATTATGGAAGTGAGGACATTATGATTGCTACCAAAGAAAAGCACATGCAGGGAAGTGGGGAAGGGCAGGGTGGAATGAGGTATTTTCTTACCAGCTTCTCTACATTGACCAGTCCATCCACCAAGGTTTTGCTAGCTTCATGCAAAAATGTCAGGTCTGAGAGAGTTAGAAGGAAAAAAAAGAGGGGGAAAAGTGAACTGAGAAAGGAGGACTGGAAGCCTCGCCAAGGTTGATTTACTAATTATTTTTCAAAGGTGCCTGGTTGTAACCCTGGCCTCTCGCCTGGAAGCCAATCTCCAGGGTTGTGGGTAATCAAATGACAGAAAAAAGGAATTACATATGCTCAGCAGCACTTTCCTTTTTTAAATTATTATTATTACTACTACTAGCAAAATATCTGTTGTTATGATGGGGGCTATGTATGTGCAAGGAGGTCTTATATACTGCAAGGTCCCAAATGGTGCAGGTGGTAGTGTTTTGAAACACACTGAGCATATGCACATATACACCGCCCACCCCTGCCCAGGACCTCATCCAGTGAGTGCTGGGCCCCTGGGTATCAGGCTTGGTTTTGTCCACATCGAGACAGTGTCCCTAATTTATCTTTCCCATACAAGTGAATGGGAAGCATGCATGCAGAGGAGAAGATAAAGGATACACTGCCGGTTGCTTCTGGGAGGTGGGCCAAACCTGTTCCCTGTTCCCTGGTGGCCCCAGTCATTAGGAATCAAG
The DNA here is from genome assembly GCA_021292165.1 of Shinisaurus crocodilurus. Taxonomy (NCBI): domain Eukaryota; kingdom Metazoa; phylum Chordata; class Lepidosauria; order Squamata; family Shinisauridae; genus Shinisaurus; species Shinisaurus crocodilurus. The sequence goes on along the minus strand of JAHFWL010000814.1, from coordinate 89,324 downwards.
CCGGGTCTTATCTTTATAGCTCTACCCCTTCATCTTTTTTTCCTTCTTTTTTTCTTTTTAGAATGCTGGACTAGAAGGACCCTTGGTCTGATCCAGCATGGCTCTTTATGTTCTGAACACATACACCCATCTACCTTATCAGAGATTCTGTTGGCTCTGGTGTGATCCATGACAAACAAGGTGTATTTTAGTGGCTTGGAAAAAGTGTGAGATAAGATCACAGATCGTGTAATATTGTACAAAAAATATTGCCTAATTATACTTCCCATTGAATTGCATCATAATAGATCCAGTCATTTATTGAATTCTGGTGGCCTGAAAACATCATAGATTCTCATGAATTTTGCAATTAGTGATAAAAGTTTGTAATGCATCTGCATGTAAACTCTCCTCATCGATGACTATCAGTTCCATGGATGTATACATTTGTTTCTTATTGGCACCACAAGGTAAATCTGTAAGCTTAATGACTGGAGGAGATGCCACATCTCAGCCAATCCTGTGATTTCCCCCACCATAAATAACAGATACATACCACTTAGTACAATAAATTCTCCAAGCGGTTTACACATAGGGATACAGGAAGCTGCATTATACCGAGTCAGACACTTGGTCCCTCTTTGCCCAGTATCAATCAATCAATTTATTAATTAACTGTTTCTTGGACACACTAGAGCAGCCTTCCCCAATCTGGCGCCCTCCTGACGTGTTGGACTACAACTCCCATGATCACCAGCCAGCTGCTGGCTTGGGATGATGGGTGTTGTAATCCCAACACATCTGGAGGGCACCCCGGTTGGGGAATGCTGCTCTAGAGTTTTGACGAAATGCTGGGAAATGTCCTTTAGAGAGAGAGAGATGTCTTTTAGAGATCTCAGATGCCCCTAACTTACAATTAAGTCCAGATTAGGACAGCCGAGACACCTTTCCACACACCCCAGTTCAAAGAGAGCAAGGCCCCTGGCCACAGCAGGAATCGCTCACCTTTTAGGATGAGGGGCACGAAGGGGATAATGGGGGGCTTCATCCTAGAGAGGACTTCTCTGTAGCTTTTATGATTCCTGCAGGGGTCCTGCAATGCAAAAGAAAAAAAGGCACCATTATTTCTGGGGATGGCTGGGGTCATAATGTTGGGGAAAAATAAATCTGTTAGTGAACACTGTCGAGCAAGCAGACATATGAAAGCATCAGATTTTTTTTAACCTGTGTTTTATTTTATTTTTTAAAAAAGATGAAGAAAACCTGATAGGGCTCAAACTGCTCAAGGTCACCCCTGCCATCACATGCGCTAGAAACATAGGGTTTCTTTCAAGCTAAAGGGCAGGAAGCTAACGGAAAAGCAGGAGGGAAAACTCAAGACTTTTATTTTTATCTGTGACCTTCAGGATGGAAAACCCATCTCCCCAATTCATTCATTCATTCATTCATTCAGGCAGTGGTTTTCAAAACTTCCTACCATTGGAAAACCCCTTTCACACCAACTTGTCCGAGAAGTAATTTGTACAAGTTGCAAGGGATTTTTGAGGCCCATATTCATTTCATTTGAGGCCTCATTGTCCTACCTGAACTGAAAGTGCAACCTAGAACTTACCCAACACTCTCCCACAGCTGCACGCTGCAAGGGAAGATCAAACATTGTGGGCCTCTCTTTCAGGGAAGCTGTGCGTCACTACCAATCTCCTCATTGAGGAACCCCAGCAATCTTCCAAGGACCCCCCTGGCTTCTCTGGAACACCGCTAGGAATCCACTGTATTAGGAAGGGTGGTGCAGTGTTTCACACCCAAAGAGGAGCTCATCGAAGGGCAAAAGACCTATGCTTTATCCTGACTGTTGGGGGGCAGGATGAGGAGAAATGGTAATTCTCCCCCCTCCCCATGTTGTATGATTTTACTGTGTTTTATTTGATGTACCCCACTTTGAATTATTTTATAATGAGAAGCAGGTAATAAATTTCACAAATAAATAAAATAATAAAATATGACTTGTTATTTACATGTTACATAGTATGTTTCCTAATTTGCTAAAAAAAAAATGCTACACATACATTACCTCAGTGATTGCTACCACAATCCTGTAATTTAGGGTGCTTCCAGATGAGGCTTTTATCATGCAGTCGCCCTGCCCCATTCACATACTTGTATGGGGGGGTCCAGATGACAACGTCTTCCACTCGTAACCCTCCCAGGTTTTCCCACTAATTCTTCCATCTTTTCTTTTGTCACCAAAAAAATCCATTAAGGAAGAAAAGATGGAATCGCTGCACAAAGTCTTTGGATTGGTAACGCTAGGAGCAATCTGTCTGAAAATACCATTAGACCAGTGTTCTCCAACCTTGGGTCCCCAGATGTTTTTGGCCTACAACTCCCAGCATGCCCCAGCCAGCGGAGCTGGCTGGGGCATGCTGGGAGTTGTAGGCCAAAAACATCTGGGGACCCAAGGTTGGAGAACACTGCATTAGACATTGTTTAGACTGAGATTTAAAAAAACAGACTCTGGGCCTGTTCGCGTGCTGGTCGCATTCTGCTGCCATTTTGCATAGGCAAAATGGTGGTGGAATGCACCCAGCACGTGCCTTGCCAAACTGTGGGTTAATTAACCTAAGATTTGCCACCATTACCTGTGAACTGGGTCTCTGGCTTGCCTAAGGACAGAGGGGGAATTCATGGCTGAGATGATGTTTGAACTGGGATTGGGAACTTTCTAGCTCATGGGTGCTTCCAGATGGGGTGGTCCTAGTGGTAACTATCAGAAGGCATTGTGCAGCTATTCTGTCTTTCTTTAACTATTTTTTTGTGGAAAGAAAAAAGACAGAAGAAGCAACAGGAAAACAGAGGAGAGTTGTGAGAGGAAGACCATGATGCCTGGAACCACCATAAGATCCTGTGAATGACTCATTTGGATGCACCCCATTTCTCATGTTTTTAACCACCACTTTACCCCAGTTGATTTATAGGAGAACTGTAAATGCCTTACGGTTAAGTTCTCAAATTTCCGGAACAGGTTCTTAAATTTCCCTGGAAGCTTCTGGAAAACAAAACAAAAATATTCAGAGAGAGAAAAGTTCTAAAATAACAAGAATAGGATTAAAAACCAAAACAGAGTTGTCCACTCTGCTTTGTGTACTTTATGTGGGATAATCTGGGTGGACGGGGGGGCTAAACATGCAGGTGCATAACTTCCAATTATTGCGGAACCTAATCTGGGCAGGCTACAATTTATGGAGGAGGAAGGCATGTCTTCCGCCATTTCCTCTTCCAATTGCCATGACCAAAGAATAGAGACTTTTGCATGAGGGAAATGGCTAATGAGTGTCACAAGCGCCCCAGCTCATAATCCATTTATAATTTTAACCGTGCAATTGGATGTACTGGACAAAACCAAACCAAATTAAAACGTCATACTCATCCCCAGTGTCATAGAATTCATTTAAAATGCATTCTGAAACTCAACATATCCCATCCTAATTTCCAAGTCCTAGGTATAAGGAAGACAGACATTTGAAATTCAGCAAGGGGAAAATCAGCAGGGGAAGAGGCCATTTTGAGCAGGGGAAACCAAGGAAGTAGAGGATTGTGCCCCCCTTCTTCCTGCCACCTCTCCACTTACAATTCTACCTTTCAAAAGCAATTTTTCATGCCCCCCCCCCATGAGATAACTGGGCTACCATTACATGTGTTTTGTGGCTTCCCAACCAGTTGCCTTCCAGATGTTTTGGATAACTACATTAGCCCAAGCCAACGTTTGGAGGTCTACATGTTGGGGAAGTATTTAGCATTAGGAGAGTTCCTAATACTATTTCCAAAATCACTTCAATATCTGATGCTGCAATCTTATGTACACTTACATGGGAGTATGCCCCACTGAACTCACTTCTGTGTAAACATGCACAGGATCATGCTACATGACTGCAATCATGTGCATACTTAAATGGAAGCAAATTCAATTGAACTTCATCATACTCTTGTAGGATTGAGTTGCGTATACTTAAAAATTCCCTACACATTTATAGGGTTTTTTTTCTTGAGCTGCTTTACACAAGACAATAATTCCTCTGCAGGAAATAGCATAAAGCACACATGCAGTTGAACCACATGCAACAAATGTATATTTTGCTACATGCATACAGTTATGTATGCATTGGTCACATGTGATGGAACTACAGATGACCAATATTTCAAATTAAATTAATTTGATGGCCTAATACTAGTTTTAATTAAAAATGGCCTTCCATTTTTAAAAGCAGCTTGTATGACAGGGCTGATTTCAAGCCATCTCTTTGTCTGGGACTCCAGAGTTTGAAGCTACTAACTTCTGGTGCTGAGACTGGAATGTAGCCTATCAAAGCAGCCAGGACCATGGGTAATCAGGCCCCACAGCCCTCTTCAGATGCAGAAGGGAACGGAGGGGTGCAACATTGGTCCCTCCAATTGGCAGGTAACATGAAGCCTCTGAATTGGGTAATCTGGTACTAATACTAGAAGCCTGGCCATCTGTCTTGGCCCAGTCAACAGAGCAGTGCCTTCTATCCTTGGCAGTTCAGGGTTCAGCTCTGGCTCCAGTCCAAAATTCCCGTTCTAGCACCAGACAGCAGGGACCTAAGGTTGGAAAACCTGCACTCCAGGTCTAGGATTGGGTGGACAAGCTGGTTATGGCTTCAGCAGGTTAAGATAATATATGACCTAAGACTTCAGTGTATACTGTACACCTCCAAGCCTATACCAGCAGCATGTATATGAGGATGGAGTTGCATATGTGATAGAAGAGCATCTCCTACTGCCCGGTGGTAACCTCTTTGCTCGTTTTGGGATGGCTGAACCAACCCAGCAATACATGCCAAGCAGGATTTGCCTCGTGCAATGAGTCAACCTAGGTGTTGGTGTTTAGCTAACCTAACCCCATTGCATAGCTTGTTTCTGAGTGAGATCTCTCGTGCAGTTACTTGCCCAACAACAGGCACTGCCCTCGACACCCAAGGGTGCGGCAGGTTCAGTTCATGGAAAAGGAAACCCAGGACTGTTCCATCCTGAAATGTGTTTTCAACTGCTGTGAGATTCTTCAATTTAAAAACTTGTTTTTTAACACTTTACATACCACTTCTCCACTTTAAAAAGCAGCCAAGATGGCTTACAAAAGTATAAACATATTTTCTTAAAAACACAGCATAATAGTGAAACAAATATGAGCATAATCCAGAATAATTGCCTTGCTGGATCTGATCAAGATCCAGAGTCCAGCACTGTGTATCTAACACCTCTTGAAACCTTCAACCAGGGTACGCATGTGATGGCTTCCCCTGCAGTTTGTCCCCAGAATCATTTGGTGTTCAGAGACAAAAAAAAATTTTGGTAGGACACTATACAGGTATATAGACTCTATATACCTATATATTTTCCTGCCAAAAAAAGTTTTTTTTAATCCTTTCTAAATCCCACCTGAAAAATGGAGCTTCACCTTTGACAGTTGTCAAAAGTAACTACTCCAGTAAATGGAGTGGATCACACTTTTGAATGTTGCCAAGGTGATACAATCTCAGGAACAAGTGTAAAAGTAAGGACACATGTCCCAACCCCCTCCCCAAAGATCTGGCTGCGAAGGGGGTGAACGAGCGACCTCCTCTTTTCACAAGCTAAGATTACTCATGCCTTTGATTATATTTGACAGCTCGCCTTTCGACAGCTGTCAGATGTAGCCAAAGAGGAAAATAAACTTACCTGCAGCCTCTGTGGGGCAATGCCCAGGGTGGGTACCTGCTAGACTTTGCCAGCAGGCACCCCCCATGCACATTGCCCACCCAAGGCTGCCCATCCAAGGCTCCCCATTCCCATAACTGCAAATGTCCGCAGTTGCACAAGTACAGGTAATTTTTTTAAAAAATTCGCAAATATTTGCAAAAATTAGGGGGGACAAAATATTTATTTTTTATAATGTTTGGCAACCACAGGCATCCCCTCCAAGTTGCTACTGGGGCACTTTGAAGGGACTGTCCATAGCTGTCAAAATGGGGATCACGAAACCTGGCTTGACAGCTGGCTTTCGCTATCTCAAGAAGAAAAAAAAAAGTTTAAAGTGAAAAAATGTGGTGGTGAGCCTGAAGTGGCTTGTGATGCTGGGGGGAATGAGGGGAGACATCTCAGTCCTCCTGTGGTGTCCTCTGCGATACCCACAGGTGGACTGAGGGGGAAGGGAGGGGGGCCCACAACCCACAGTGAGCCCAATTGTCTGTTGGGCGCACTGTGGGTTGTTGCACCAACAACCAAACCACCGTGGCTTATCACCATTGACGCGATGTGCGGACGCATCCACAATGACCTGGTTTGCACGATCAAAACAGCCCACCGTGGGTTGTTTAAGCCACAGCCGGCTGTGGCGCGTGCCTGATGGGATTTGCATATCCAACACCCAGGTGTGGTTTGTCGTGTCCTGCGAACCTGGGGACTGTGGGTTATGCGAAGGTTAAACAACTCTCGCATAACGCAACAACAGAACATGGGTTATGTGAGGGTTGTTTAACCCTCCAATAACTCACAGTCCCCGGGTTCGTACAACACAACAAGCCGTGACTGGATGTTGAATATGCAAATCCCCGCCCAACACACACTGGAGCCCACCATGTCTTAAACAACTCACGGTGGGCTGTTTTGATCGTGCCAACCAGTTCACTGATTCTCAGCCTAACCTCAAAGGGTTGCTGTGAGGATAAAATGGAGAGAAGGAGGATCCTTCCTGTATGCCATCTTGGGTTCCTTGGAGGAGAGGTGGGATATAAATGTAAACTTTTGGCTGGAGGCTGTTTATCAAAACTATTTTAAGTCCCGCTGATTTCCATTGGGAGAGGACATGTTTAACTCTCTCCTACAGAAATCAAGAGACCTAAAAATGCTTAGATTAGGCTAGTTTGTGCCCTGAGAGTGTAGCACAGTGGCAGTCATAGTGAATGGAAACATCTTTCAAGCAATCTTAAGAGCTAGCTGTAGCAATACAACATCTAAGAACAATTGAAAACCTAGCAGAACAAGAATGTCTTCACTTGACACCTAAAAATTAGAGAGATTACTTGATATACTTGAATGAGGGCACCATGGAAAAGACCCTGCTCTGAATGTTAACAGATCAAGAGAAGATCCTAATTAGCAGATCCTCAACCACAGGCAGATTTGTATGGGAGAAGGCACTCCCTGAGGCATGGCAGACCAAAACCATTGAGGTCTTAAAGGCCACAATCCTAGCCACGCTTACTCAGAACTGAAATCAGTTAACCATACTTCTGAGTAAACCTACATAAAATTAGACTGGAACAGGAACAACCAGCACTTTGAACCATGATCAAAAGCAACGTGGCTGCCAGCGCTCCTATATGCTCCTAGAGCAGTGTTCTCCAACCTTGGGTCCCCAGATGTTTTTGGCCTACAACTCCCAGCATGCCCCAGCCAGTGGCTGGGGCATGCTGGGAGTTGTAGGCCAAAACACACTGCACCATTGGACTCAGCCCTCAAGAGAGAGACTCATGTTGCTTCCAGAAGCCTGGATGCTCCTTGTTTATCTGCCTGTTCAGTGATGGTGACCCAGTTTAAGGCAGAGATTATGCAAAATTATAGGGAGGAGCACAACAAATGAAAAAGGGCTTTCATGAAATATGTGTACCCGCAACTCCTGGTAAAACAGGAAAGATGGCTATTGCAAAAGGGCTTAAAACACAGAGTGAAGGAAGAAGTGTGGGTGGATATGAGAGAGAGGGAGAGAGAGAGAAAGAGTGTGTGTGTGGAAAGAGAGAGAAATAAAGGAGTTCTGCAAAAACTGAATCCATTGTACATACACCAACATCAGAGCTGCGACTGTTTCACATACCGTAATACCTTGGATTGCAAGTAACTTGGTCTGAGAGCGTTTTGCAAGACAAGCAAACATTTTTTAAAAAAATTAACTTGATAAATAAGCAAGGTCTTGCAAGACAAGTCGTAGGGATGTAACCACTCGCCTCGAGCGGGCGTAGCAGGCCGAAATCGCTTTGATATAAGAGTGTTTTGGATTACAAGCACGGTTCCGGAATGAATTATGCTTGCAATCCAAGGTATTACTGTATTCATGTCTTGTTACTCTCCAGCATGAATTCTGGGAATCTCAATTTCTCATGTTTATTTGTTGTTAATCGGTTGATTTTTTAAAACTGATTTTCAAAGTACAAAAAGCAAGACTGGAGCCTCTTGGAGCCACTGAAGCACTGCTTTTCCACAATTAGCTGGGGGGAATTAAAACAGCGGGTCTACATAGCACTTAATACAGTACTATATTACTATATAGTAATATTACTATAGTACTATATTATCCAGCAATGCCCTTCCTCATAGCCATGAGCCTTCTACAATGTTTACTTAAAAGTAAACCTCATTCAGCAAAGGTCCCTTCCCATGCTAATTAAAAGCTGTTGTTTGTGGTTCAGCAGTTTTATTGCTTCCTGTTGAGCAGTGGCTGGGGCTTTATTGATGAATAGCCTCTCTTAATTGCCCATTACTGCCCCTGTGAGGGGGGGGGCTTTTAATTACAGTCATGCCTTGGATTGGGAGCATAATTCGTTCCGGAAACGTGCTTGTAATCCAAAACACTCTTATGGTACGTATATCAAAACGAAATTCCCACAAAAAAATTTGTACAGAGATTTTTAATTTAAGCCGTACTACAGTACTTGTATTGCAAGACGTCGCTTGTAGATCAAGTAAAAAAAAATGTAAATAAATATTTAAAAATTTGCTTGTCTTGCAAAACGCTCTCAAACCAAGTTACTTGCAATCCAAGGTATTACTGTACTTATTTCCTCCCATTATTTTTAATTTTATTTTTTTATAAAACAAAATTAAAATGGGAGGCAGTGGGTAATTGAAGCTACCACCCACATGGGAACAGAAACTGACAGTTAAGGCTGCGATCCTATGCACATTTACCTAGGAGTAAGCCACCATTTAATGCAATGGGGCTTACTTCTGAGTAGGCATGTTAATAGGCTTGTTCTGTAAGAGGCTATACCAGTGTTCTCCAACCTTGGGTCCCCAGATGTTTTTGGCCTACAACTCCCAGCATGACCCAGCCAGCGTAGCTGGCTGGGGCATGCTGGGAGTTATAGGCCAAAAACATCTGGGGACCCAAGGTTGGAGAACACTGGTCTAGACTGTCAACAAGCTGGCTGGGGCATGCTGGGAGTTGTAGGCCAAAAACATCTGGGGACCCAAGGTTGGAGAACACTGGGCTATACAAAGGGCAATTAGGAGGTTAATCATCAGTAATTGCCTAACCAAGCTCAACTGTAAGCGATTAACCAGGCTCATCCTGTGAACAGCACCCTTTTTATTAAAGACACCCTTTCGAAATCTCAATAGGGCTTTCCCTGTACATACTGGACAAGCTGATGCTGCAATTTTGTAAAATTATTTAAAACATGTATATATCACCCTTCATCGTATTAGATTTCAGCATGGTATACAAGCATAAAAGAACAATATAATAAAACACACAAAAAAACAGATAAAAACAGCGAATAAAACCTTAAAGTACACTGATAACTAGATTAATTAACATGAGCTAAAATGTCTAGGTAAATAAAAATGTTTCTGCCTGTTGCTTAAAGTGTTGGTGCCAGTCAAACCTCTCGGGGAGGGAGTTCCATTACCAGGGAACAACTGCATTTTGTTACCAAAAGAAAAACCGACACAAATCAGGTCTGGAAAAAAAAAAAGACAGGGAGGCAACACTGGAATGCAACAATTTCTCAAAGGCATCACCTGGATTATTCTCCAGAAAAAAGTAATTATACCAAGGATGGCAATTCCTGAGCAATGGGTGGAAGCAACCTGTGTTCAATCATGTGGGATATCAAGATTTGCAGGGAAATCACCTGTCTCCCTCCCTCTAGCCCAGGGCTCTCCGACTTTGGATCCCCGGATGTTGCTGCCAGCATACCCAGCCAGCATGGCTAATGGCAAGGGATTCTGGGATTTATTTATTTATTTATTATTAATATTTATTTATCGCCCATCTGGCCGGCAACCGGCCACCCTGGGCGATGTACACAGAATAAAATACATAAATGCAATAAAATACATTAAAACAATATAAAAATTTTAAAATCTTAACCCACCCCATATTCCCGCCTGAACAACCAGGTTTTTAATGAGCGACGGAAGCTCATCAGAGAGGGGGCATGGCGGAGGTCACTCGGGAGAGAGTTCCACAGTACGGGGGCCGCCACAGAAAAGGCCCTCTTCCTCGTCCCTACCAGTCTAGCTGCTCTGGCTGAAGGGACAAGGAGAAGGCCATCCGTGGCAGATCTTGTTGAGCGGCCCACTTGGTGTTGCTGGAGATGCTCCTTGAGATAAACTGGACCAGAGCCGTATAGGGTTTTAAAGGTCAAAACCAACACCTTGAATTCGGCTCGGCAAGCAACTGGTAGCCAGTGCAAATCCTTCAGCACTGGCGTGATGTGATCCCGCCGGCGGCTGCCTTTAACCAGGCGAGCCGCCGCATTCTGTACCAGCTGCAGCTTCCGAACCGTCTTCAAGGGTAACCCCCAGGTTGGAGAGCCCTGCTCTACCCCATTCCCCACTGCCCTGTGAACAGGAGAGGAAGAAGAAGCCAGTGAGGCAAACTGCCATCAAAGCCTTTCCCACTGGCTGCGGCTTTGCCAGCTGGGACTGGGCCCCTCCTCCCCTCACAGAAGCCATTAGAACCAACAACTGCTCTGTGAGCAGGAGAGGAAGCAGCAGCAAATTACCATCATTGCCACTTCTTTAAATAGCCCATTTTTACTGTCTCAATTTGTGCAGCAGCAAATGACACCACACACACACACCCTCTTCTCCCTTGTCAAGGTGCAGAGCACCCAAGGCTGGTTTAGTATCTCTCCCCATCCCTGGCAATAAAAATACAGTTCTCCCAAGTATCTCTCCCCCTCCCTGGCAATAAAAAAGTACAATAATAAATGAAATAAGTAATAATTTGTTGTTCCCCTTTCATGACACCCAAAATCAGCTGCCTGAAGTAGCCACTTCACTTTGCCTCATGTCTGGGCTGGTCCTGCTTATCAGCTGAAGAGCGAGCTAAAAATGCTTTAAATAAATTATCTGAAAAGATGTGTTTGAGACTTATATGTAACCCTCTCTCCTTTCCCAACAGACCTCCCTAATATGCAAAGTGAAAACAGATAGACAAAACAAGTAGTGAAAACAGAGGAAAAGAAGGAAAAAGAAAACGGGGGGGGGAGCGGGAAGGAACCTACACTTCACATTCAGAAACCAGACTCCAAGACAATTGAGGGGGCACCAGTTTTTAGTCTCCAAAGAAGTCTGAAAAGTCACCCCAAATCTCCTGATATCTCAAGGTTTTCTTTTTTTGTATAGATCACTCACTCCTTAGCAGCTAGATCTGTTGCTGTTGGCGAGTCCCTCCTTACCCACTTCCTGCACCTACTGTTCCAATTTCTGGGTCTCAACTTCTCACTTTTTAAAAAGGGGGAATGTTTCTAGTCCATAAGAGTGCAGAGACAAACCTGGAAGCATCCCCATGCCCTTTGCCTCCCATAATTACTCTTTACCATCGTTTGCCCTGTTCTCTCAAATCGTTAAAAAAACACCCTCAAAACTACAGGCCTGTGGCTCACGCTGGCTCAGCTTGTCTGAGTTTGGAAAGCTAAGCAGGGTCAGGCCTGGTTATTACTTGGATGGGAGACCCCTCCTGTAGTTTCCTGCATTGCGCAGGGGGTTGGACTTGATGGCCTTGTAGGCCCCTCCCAACTCTATGATCTATGAAATCTATGAAAAGATGAGCGCAGGACAAAAACACTTTTAAAAATCAGCCTGTTATACAGATATGCTCAGTGTGCCTGGCCTGGCTTGCAGCCTGATCCTTAAAACAATTTACTGAGAAGCAAGTCCCATTGAATTCAATTCCTGGTACTTCAAAATCGCTGGAGGCAGCTCTGCTCTGTGTTCTATTGCCATCTAAGTGGGATGAATGGTGAGGAGGAGCAGAGCTTCTTCCAGGACCTCCCGCCCAGAGCAGCTCACCTTCCTGATTCTGGAGAGTAGGAATTGTTATGATGTGAGTTCTCTGGTCTTTTTTTTTGCAGAACTGGTTTTGTTTTTACAGTGTTTTTGTATTGCTTCTAATTTGTGCATTATATTAAGCATGTTTTATATTTGTTAGCTGGGTCTATTATTGGCTAATTTGGCACAATACAATGTTAAAATAAATGAAGCCTTTGTCAGATTGTACAAGTGGTACTGCTTAGTTGCGGAATCTTGGTGGAGGAGATTACACACAGTACTACCTTCCACATGCATATACAAATAAATTAGGTTCCCCCCTTCTCTTCTTACCTCCCAGGTGAGGCGCAAACGACTGACAGGTGCGTTGTTCAGGCCTATAACCACAGCATAGAATGTTAACATATCCTGGTTCTGTTTACATCTGTGGGGAGAAAAAAAAATAGGGGGGAAGCTAAGAACTAGGACAGCAAAAAGCCCAAACTTGAGAGAAGCATCCACTGATTTTACCTCTTCTGCCCTTCAGGTGAGGGCTGCAGGTGCAGCTTTCCCCACAAGATAGTTAGTGAAATTCTGCTCAGAAAGGCACAGGAGTCCTACCAGGAAAAAAAGTCGCAACACGACTACTCTTTGACAGCTCCTGTTTCCTCCAGTGCTTGCCCACTGAATGTAGATTGCATACTACATTCAGCAACTGATGTAGCTGCTGAACTTACATTCCTTAATACCCACCACTTGGCCTACAGTTGCCAGTCTAGAAGTGGGTAAGGAGGGACTCGCCAACAGCTGTGGAGCCAGTGTGGCATAGTGGTCAGAGCGTTGAACTGGGACTCGGGAGATCCGGGTTCTAGTCCCCGCTCGGCCATGAAACTCACTGGGTGACTTTGGGCCAGTCACTGACTCTCAGCCTAACCTACCTCACAGGGTTGTTGTGAGGATAAAAGGGAGAGGAGGAGGATTATGTAAGCTGCCTTGGGTTCCTTTCAGGAAAAAAGGCGGGGTATAAATAGAATAAATAAATAAATAAAATAAACAGCTCATTTTACAGGGCTGTAGCAGAGCCCTGGCCCTCTTGGAAAACCAGTTGCTGGCCATGGGTTTGTAGGCCCTCTCAGGCAAGGAAAGCTTCACTTCTGTGTTCAGTGTACAGCACCTAACATCCCTTGGAGAGGAAAGAAATGCTAATTAAGTTGAGCCAAATCATAGCCCTGGGGGGGGGGGCATTGCAAAGGGTCAGGGGCCCTTTGTCCACACTGTAGTCTGAATACTGCTGATTAGAGGTATTCAAGGTCAGAACACCTCCGGTGAAACAACAACAAGCGGAGAAAGAAGCCCAAGCAGCAATGCAGCTGTCATGGGTTATTGAAGTCAGCCTGGGTGACTCAAGGTTGTGACTTCACTTGCCATTAGTGCCGATGGAGCCAGACTGAGCATGCTGGGAAAAGGCAGAGAGGAACTACCAGTGGCTGAACAAAACAAGACCGGAGCAAAGATGGAAAGATAGAAAAAGGGGCAATTTCATTGTATAAGGCAGTGTTCTCCAACCTCGGGTCCCCAGATGTTTTTGGCCTACAACTCCCAGCATGCCCCAGCCAGCTGGGAGTTGTAGGCCAAAAACATCTGGGGACCTGAGGTTGGAGAACACTGGTATAAGGACTCATATCTGTCACAGATTTCTGGCTTCCTCAGTGCTCCTGCTTTCTCATTTTACAAAAGTGAATGTTTCAGGGTAGATTCACTTAGAAGTTGGCCAGAAGCTGACTGCAGAGTGCTATAACCGCATGGGAAGGTGAAGCTGTGTATTGCCTGTTCTCTGCAGCAGCTGAAGTTCAGGGAGGCGGGGCACTATTAACCAAGCTCCACCCACCACTTTGACAGGCACTGCCCTGAGCAGGCATGGCACACTCTGAACTTGGAGAAAGGACATAGCCAGGACTGTGCTAATCGAAACAAATGGAAACAAAAAATCTTCACCCCAAAAAAGTTGAATTCTATTACATAAATTATTTAGAGTAAGTACGTAAATTTGCATTACTTATACTGCAATTCCCCCTATTTACAAGGCACTGAAGCCCCATTTTCATCCTCTGGAATTCCTGTTCAGCCCCACATCCCTCTGAGTACTGAGACTGCAGTTTGTTGGTAGTCTGACTCAGTAGAAAGAAGTTTCTTATAGCCACTTTGCAAATAACTGTATATCATATCGTAACAAAACATTCCCCTTGTCAGGGATCTGGAACACCTTCCTCAAGAGATCAGATTACAACTCTAGAAAACAAACCTATGCAAATATAGTTTAATCTGCATAATCAAGCACAAAAACTGCCCAGCCCTCCTTATAAACAGTTGGACCGGTTCTTCTATATTTGCACTGTCAAATGTAGGTTGCTTCCAGGCTACAACTCTTTAGCATTACTAAGATATTGCTTTTCTCAATCAGCTAGAAGCAGAATTAAAACAGTGGTTCTACATGGCATTTAATATAATCAAAGCTCACCTCCATGGCCAAGATCTTTCTATAATATTTACTCATATGTTAGGCCTTGTTCAGCAAAAAATTCCCTGTGAGTAGAATTAGAAGCTTCCTTTTTGCAGCTTCTGACTCTAACTGCTTCCAAATTACCGGTAGTCAGTTCCTGTCCACCATGCAAATGGATGGGTTAATTACTATTTTCCTCTCACCCCCCTGCTTTTCTTGCAAAATAGTATTACTTTGCTATAAAAGAAACTAAAGGAAAAATATGAGAGGAAAACAGTAATTAACCCACTCTCATGGGGAACAGGAGGTGTCATTAAGGGGAAATGAAGGGGCAATTAATCAGTAATGCAGGCTGTGCTGAACAGGAAACAATAAGAGGCAGAATAAAGTATTCTTTCCAGAGGAGGAACTTTCTAATTAAAGGGACAATAACCCTGAAAAATCTCAGTTATTCTTTGCAAGTCCACCCTGGACAGGCTAGCAGTATAATTGCATTTTAAATGGGGGGGGGGGGGGAATACTAGGGCTTAAGGAAGGCAAGAGGACAACATGGAAAACACTAGAACGCAATGATATTGTCTGGATTTTCTATCAAAAGTGAATGAACAAAAGATGGCAATCCCAAGGTAAATGGCTAGTCTGGAAGCGTCCTCTTAGCTGGCAGTGGGTCTGCAGGGTTTCAGGAAGACACTTTGCCAAGCCTGGCGACAAGAAAATCTTCTAACCTGAAGATGCTAGTACATCCATATTTATAGAGACAGGAAGGAAATGCAGCCTCATCCTTACAATAATGTGGAGGGGGCGACAATTCTCACCCCCCCCACCCCCCCACCATCTCTCCAGCAGCCCTCAATTGAAATGAGCTCACTAAATGTACAGGGGAGAAATATGCTGCCAGACAACAGCTTTCTCTGCTTGAAAATCTACTAAAAATCTGGGGGGCAGGGAGTGAATGATGGCAGCCCCTGTGTCTTTTCTTTCTTTAATTGACCAATGCTTAAAGAATTCCCCCCCTCCCCCCCCCCATTTTGTTGTTCCAATTGCAACAGTGCTTATGAGATGAGTAGGGTTGACATGTTGTCGGGGGAATCTATGCTTTGAGCAGCTGTGTAATAAGCAGAAATTCAGCAAGTGAAATTTTCCCCATCACTGCATGCATCCCTATGCTGGCAAAAGTTGCATATGTTGGATCTCTGCCTGTCAGGCAGTTCTTAAAGCCATAGGAGCCTGATAGGAAAAGGGGTGACAAGCTTGCTTATTTGGATTTCTGTGAATGGATGTACCCTATAGTGCAGTGTTCTCCAACCTTGGGTCCCCAGATGTTTTTGGCCTACAACTCCCAGCATGCCCCAGCCAGCTATGCTGGCTGGGGCATGCTGGGAGTTGTAGGCCAAAAACATCTGGGGACCCAAGGTTGGAGAACACTGCTATAATGTGTGTGTGTGTGTGTGTGTATAAAACGTTGCTCAAAAGAACATGATCTTCCACGCTGAGGGGAAATATTTAAGCAGGCAAAGGGATGTAGTCCCGGTCACATTCAACTCAAAAGATTTTGAAACTGGAACTCCATGCAAGTAAAGCACACATTCTCTGATGGTAGATTCAATACCTGGCCTGTAGTGGCCACTTAAAAACTGCAGTGTCTCTAACTGTATCTAGCCAGCTCAGACAAGGCAACAAGGCATCCTTTACCACAACCATCACAACCCTGCTTTCTCGGTTTTTAGAATAGCTGCCGGAGCTCAGCACAGCACCAGTTTCCCCACCGTTGGACAGAGGCAACTAATTTGTAAGGCCAAGGCGCGTGCAAGATGTGATTCTCTGTAGGAGTGCAAAAAAAGCACAGCATGTAGAAGTGGAGGCAGAATTCGGCTTTCTGAGAATGTCAGCATTCATTTTTAGGAAAGCCAGTTTCTAGTCCCTATGGTTAAGATTTGCTTTAAAATGCATGGGCAGTTCCCACTCAGAGCTCAGAAAGCAAAATGAGCAACTGAACAAGAGTTCTGGTGTCAGGGCTCCAACATTCTGTACAGCTCCTTAAGCACCCCCAAACTAGCAAAACTATAATAAACTGGGCAAACCAGTGAACACTGCAAAATACATTTTGTAAAAGAAGAGAAGCTACAGATGGCTGAATTCAGTTCACACTGCTAGAGGTGGTGATAAGTCTTTAAGCCAGGGGTGGGCAATGTGCAGCCCCTGCCACCCCCACATGGCTGAAATTCGATGGTGCAGCGGCAAAAAAAAAACCCAGAGGTTTGCAGCCAAAATTAGGAAGCAAACTGCTACAAAGATTCAAAACTGCCAGATTTAGTTTTCAAGTTAAATGTGATGCATGTGATGAGCAAACAGAAGTTTGCTACCAAATTTAGATGGCAAATCACTGGTTTTTTATTTATTTTTTGCTGCTGCAGGAGGTGGAGAAGCAGAGTGTGGGCCCAAGGGTGGGCGGGGAGTCCAGGGACTGGAAATTGGTCCCCAGACCACCCAAAATTGCCCATCCCTGCTTTAAGACGTAACCAAAGGCCAAACCTTCGTATGTGTCCACCCTGACCCACAGTGGAAAGAAGGCGTGGCACTCACACGGCTGCAACCTTGATGAACTTCTTGAGCAGGTGGGCCCGCTTCCCCAGTGACTCACAGAGCAACACCTCGGTGGCCACCCAGTGCTGAACTTCGCTGCAACGCTGCAGCAGCAACTCCAGGTTGGCTGTCTCCCGTCGGCCACGTTCCCCATGGAACACGTAGTCCACGAATTCCAGCTACAAACAAGGATGTGAGCGAGAAAGTGAATATCTAGTACTCCCTCCCCAGGCCTGGAGTGAAGGCAGGGAACCCCCTCACACGACAACCGTCACACTATTCATCCCATTGAAATTAGTTCCTTTCTTTCATCAGTCTTTTTCAAGGATGGAGAAGGAGGGAAGATGATATATGGACAGAAGTTAAGACGAAGGCCTAGTTCTCACTGAGTTCACAAACCTGTGTCTGTACTCCACTACTTCAGCCTGCAGAGGGGTGAGGGGCTCCCATTTTTTCCTCCATACTAAAAATCCCTTCCACATAGAAAACTAGGTGTCAGAGAGAAGAATTCTAGACTAGCCTTCTTCCTGTTACGCTAATTTTCTAATATACAAGTGTGGAGAAAGCCTGAGCACACATGGTTGAATGAACCCTGACATAGTTTTCCCCTTTCGCTGACACCCCTCTTCCCCCATCTTTCTTGCATAATCCCCACGGGGGACGGGACGGGACAGGAGACACAGTTCTGGGCAGCTCAGTCTGTGACTGAGCTGGATTTCAACTCAGGGTCTTAAGTCCCAAGTTTAACACTCCATCCATTCCTCATCATCATCATCACCATCACCATCACCATCACCATCAGGCGATCACTCGTGACCGAGTAAGATTGTCTTCCAGGATAAAAATTTACAAAAAGGGAGATTTTAAAAGGAGGAAATTCTAAAGAAAATTGTGTAGACTCTAGCGATGGGTCCGTAAGTGACTATGGAGGCCAATTCTAGATCCACACAGCTTCCCACAGTGAGGACACAGGTTACCAGATGGAAGATGGTCCTGTAAATCGAACCTTGGGTCCCCAGATGTTGCTGGCCTACAGCTCCCAGCATACCCAGCCAGCATGGCTAATGGCAAGGGATTCTGGGAGCTGTAGGCCAGCAACATCTGGGGATGCCAAGTTGGAGAGCCCTGCATTAGGGCTTTCTTGAATCAGGGCTTGGATAAGAGCATGTGGGCTAGCTGCCAGCCACTCCTGAAGGCCACTCACATCCTTCCTAAATGTCTTGCAATTCTTCTTAAATCGCAAAGCGTTCAGAGACTTCCACACCAGGTTGCTACCCCAATTCCTCACCAGCTACTGGGTGCATTAGGCTTTCTCACCTCATGGACGCAGCGAAACAATTCCCAGTGGAAAGCTGTGAGGTGATTGGCCACATCCTCCGCTTCGACCCGGTGGATCTCCGTGTCACCTGGGGACACCTGGATTTCATCTGGGAGAGGGGCCTGGAAAGAAGGTCACATTTGGGAGAGGTGGGGGAGAAATCCCAAAGTGTATTAGAACCAAGAGGCAAAGTTGGGAGATATTTATAGAGCTCACGAGAAGAGAGCTCTTTCTGGTAATTCCAACACTTTGATCCCTGGGACGCACATAACCGCAGCAGTGAACATGTAGTAGCTTACACCAACAAACTGATTTTGTAGCACTCACACTACAAAAGGCCAGGCCAGGCCTTCTCACTGCCAGCCCCAAGAGTAGCACAGAAGAGGACAGAAGAAGGGAACTCACTCACCAGTGATGGAAAAGTATCTTTAGTGCAAGCAAAGAGATGGCTGTTTATCCCCAAGGTAGTGAAAACACACTCTTCATTGGGCTGTAGCACAGATTTCTCTGGGGTTAAGGACAAAAGGAACAAGTTACTGAGTGACTTGGGAGGACATAGGAACGTTTCTCCTATCTCATGACATTTTCATTGGGGAAATTTAGTAGATGGCTTTTGGTTCATATTCAGGCAGAGACTGGGAGGACTTTCCCCCTCCAATTCAAAGTTTCCCCCTTCTTCCCTCCCCATTCCTTTTTCCTTGTGTGTCGTGTCTTTTTAGATTGTAAGCCTGCGGGACTGTCTTGTTAATTGCTGTAAACCGCCCAGAGAGCTTTGGCTATTGGGCAGTATAAAAATGAAATAAATAAATAAATAAATGTGGATAGTGACTCGAGCACATGCCCTCCACACACACTTTCTGCTGCAGCACGTAGCTTGGCTCACTTGTCTGAGACACCCAGAGTTGTATTCCTGCTCACAGCACAATGCGGTCTGGATTGCATCGGAACAAATTCCAGAACAGTCGCTCATGTTATCCAAGCATCTCTGGGAGAACTAGGGTGGATCTGTGGGAAGCCTGATGGCTCGGTGGTTCAGCCTTTTGCTTTGGAGTTTAACTTCTGAGCCTTTCCAGTCTTATAATTAGCAGCACTCCTAGACACATGGACTCTCCCACCCCACCTCCAACTCCCCACCCCACCAAGCAGACACCAGAACAATAAGCAGAAATCCCTCTTTATGTAAACTTCCATTATTTCAAGCTCCTGCAATTCAGATTTAGTGAGTGCCCCACGCGTGCTACATGGCTCCAATTAACGGCTGCACTCATTTATCCAGGCGTCTTTTTGTTTTGCACCTAGCATAGCCTTGCCAGAACTAGGTAGGGTTACCATCTTTTCCCCAAGCCTCACTCCTGTGCATTTAACAGCCACCTGTCACATCATGACCACTTAGCCGGTGAAGCTTTCTTCCTCATTCTATCTCAAGGCCAGGAAAAGCTGTACCTGCTATATGGTGGCGTGCCAGGCTGCTGCTAAAGGCAGGGGAGCTGGGGCCAATGAAAAAGGTGGCAACCCAAGCACCATGTTTACACTAAACTGTTATAATAACAATACTAACCAGCTGTTCTTTTCTCTCTCCCTTTAGCAACATTGAGAGGGCAAGCCTATGGAGAGCATCCCAGGGACTTTAGGATTGCTTATATAAGATCCCTCCCGAGGTCAGAGACAAGCGCTCCCACCTCAGAAGGGGAAGTCGGAGACCCGACCCCCCGACCCTGACCCCTCGCAGCCAGTGCAGAGAGAACCACGCCGGCCACCTCTCCAAGGTAGGAAAAGTAATCTTGGGAGGAGGGAAGGGGATGTTCTGGTGGACAGGGAGGGGAGGAGACCGGAGAGGCCAGGATACAAGATATCCCAAGCCTCCTCCAGCCTCCTTCCCTCCCCTTTTGAAACGTCTAGTGCAGTGTTCTCCAACCTTGGGTCCCCAGATGTTTTTGGCCCACAACTCCCAGCATGCCCCAGCTAGCATAGCTGGCTGGGGCATGCTGGGAGTTGTAGGCCAAAACCATCTGGGGACCCAAGGTTGGAGGACACTGGTCTAGTGAAAATCACCAAACACGGAGGCCGTGGAGGCAAGGATCTCCTCCACCATTCCTCCTGCCCTGGTGGCTTCAGCCCGGCAGGGCAAAGGAATCTCAGAAGCCTTTGGGTTAGGGGGGGCTTCTGAGCAGCGAGGGCGCAATCGATAGGATTGCGCCCCAAATATAGCGGGAGAAAATTATGTCACTTTCCCCCTCCTCTCTGACATTTCACCTTCTTAAGTTTGAAAGTTTCTGAGGCTCAAGGGCTGCAAAAAGGAGACCGGGAACAGATGGCCAGCCAGCTGTTTCACTGTTCCTCCTCTGTCCCCACCACAGCTCCCGGGAGATGGTTTACCTCCTGATGATGCTACTGCCACCAGGACGAGAGCCTCCTCCCGTGTGGGCTGTTCATCGGAATACTGGAGCTTCTCCGTCACTGAGGCGAGGATGTCCTGCACAGAGGCCGAGAGGCGGCTGCGGATGGTGACATAGGAGTGGTCGGGCATGTAGACACGACAGAAGACTAGAAGGAGACAGAGTCACAAGGCCGAAGGTTGGAATTTGTAGCTAGCAGGGAAGAGCAATCATGGTTTTAGTCCTACCCATGTCTCCCCATGCCTTGGACTATTGTTGGAGACTGAACGCAGGTGAGCCAACAAGATTAAATCTGGGAAAGACTGTTATGGCGGTGATCCTGCAACAGGAAGAGGATTGAGGCATCCAATACTGATGGAATTCAATCCCCTCTGGCCACTCATCCTCACAGCCTTGAGGTGCTTCCTGGATTCATCACTTAACCTGGAGATCCTGGCTGTGGGCAGGAGTATTTTCGACTAGCTATATTTGGTGAGAAGGCATTATTCATGCCATCATAACTTTGAGGCTAGACTACCATGATGTGCTTTAGGTAGGGCTGCTCTTGATGATCGTTCCGAAGCTTCAACAGGTGCAAAATGCTGCAGCCCATTGCAATGGGTTGTTGAGAGTACAGAACACCAGTGCAGTGTCTTATTATTGTCTTCCAAGCCCAATTCTGATTGGGTGTGTGTGTGTGTGTGTGTGTGTGTGTGTGTGTGTGTGTGTGTGACTTATAAAGCCCTACACAGCCTAGGAACAGCATACCTAAGCAACTATCTCCATCCCAAAGTTCCATGAAGATCAGTCAAGAATGCAGCACACACCAAATCAGGTCTACAAGGGCATGCCAAGAAGCATTCTCAGTGGCTGCCCCTCGGCTCTGGAATTCTCTTTACTGGGAGACCAGCCAACTTGCACACATTCCAAAAGTAGTATAAGATGTTTTTATTCAAATCAGCTGTTGGCAACCAGAGATCAGGTATAATTATTAACATACTGTTATCTGCTCTAGACCCTCGGGATGGGGTGGGCATAGGTCTTAACTAAATGGTTAGCTAAATAATGAATCATTTATTTGGTGCTGAAGCTCAAATGAAATTTGGCTTTTTTCTTTTCTTTCAAATTTCAACATTATATCCTGAGGTTTGAGCAAATTAAAATTTCTCTTTTGGAATTTGGTTCCAAGGATTCTTTTAAAGCCGCTTAAATCTTAAGTCTTGCATGGGTGAATTTCAAGGCAATAATGCAAAGCATCAGCTTACCAAATGTGTTTGCATATATGCAGGGAAGCCTGTCTCCAGAGGTTAAGCTGAAGTCTCCAAAGATTAGCCAGTTTTCAGTGTCTCTGAGCCTGGGCAGAGCACATAACTTCGTAATACAGACCCTGGATAAGCGAGGAGGAAGGGCTCCAACACTTCTCTTTTTATGAATTAACAACCTCACACTTTGAGAACCCTTAATACTTCTGTTATTCCTTAATACTCAAACTCATTCCCTCCTGCGAGGGTACCAACTCCCATCCTCCCCTGTGTAGGGGCATGGCCATTGCTCAGTGGTAGTGCACATGCGTTGTATGCAAAAGGGTCCCAGATCCAATCTATGGCCTCTTCAGCTGGGGCTGGGAAAGACCCTTGCCTGAAACTCTAAGGCAGTGTTCTCCAACCTTGGGTCCCCAGATGTTTTTGGCCTACAACTCCCAGCATGCCCCAGCCAGCGTAGCTGGCTGGGGCATGCTGGGAGTTGTAGGCCAAAAACATCTGGGGACCCAAGGTTGGAGAACACTGCTCTAAGGAGCCACTGCTAGTAAAAGTAGGCAATACAACATAAGGCAGCTTCATACGTTCACATGCTTTTATCTATTTAAAGATAAGCATTTGTGGATGAAATTGTAGTAAAATAAACACATCCACTTATCAGATCTTTATTTATTTTATTTATTAATTACATTTATACCCCGCCTTTTTTCCTGCAAGGAACCCAAGGCAGCTTACATAATCCTCCTCCTCTCCATTTGATCCTCACAACAACCCTGTGAGGTAGGTTAGGCTGAGAGTCAATGACTGGCCCAAAGTCACCCAGTGAGTTTCATGGCGGAGCGGGGACTAGAACCCGGATCTCCAGAGTCCCAGTCCAACACTCTCACCACTACGCCACACTGGCTCTCCAAGACAATCTTTCTCAAGACAATCCAAGTGGGAACACCGCCGCCAACAAATAATTTCTTTCATACTCACTTTCATCTGACCCACGGAAAGCGACCCGCGTCTGGAGGCATGAATCTATGCGCCGAAAATGCCTGAACAGGGGTTTGACTTGTTTGCTGGGGGGATGGCTTTCTTCAGTCACCCTGTAGCCAGAAGGCAAGATTTAGAAGGCAGAAGAGGGGCAAGCAACTTCCCTGGCCACAATGTAGATCATTTTCAGAGGGGCAGGAAATTAATGTTGTTCCAAGAGTAGGTAACAATTTCTTAATTCAGTTTTTATGGAGCACTGAGGGATTCAAAGGCAGTTTTGTACAGGAAGGTGGTCATGACAACAAGTCACAGAAGCCCACTACAAGAGGATTCACAACCACTAGTACATTTTGGAACATGTATCAACCTTTTAGCCACCAGTGCGACGAGAGAGGCTGTCCCCACTGTGCCACTTGTCCCGTTTCTTGCCAGGACTCATTGCCCATCCACCCTCCGCCTGTCTGCTGTGGGGCAACATTAATATCCCCTTAGCAGACAGGGAAATAAAGAGAGTAACAGAACTCGGGGGGGGGGGGAGCAGGAAGTCCAGCACTGGCAACTGATTTGTTTATTTTTATTTGATTTATACCCCGCCTTTCCACAAAGGAAATGGTGCTCAAGGTGGCTGACAATAATCACTTCTCCTGGTTAATACCATTGGTTTAATACCATTAAAGGTCCAGAGAGATTGTTTGGACTGCAAGGTGGCAATCCCACACCTACCTCAGCTTTCTGGTAGAAGCATGTAGCATAGTGGTGCAGAGCATGAGCTATGGCCTGGAAGAGGCTAGTTCTAATCTTGGCTTTGCACTGAACTTGCTGGGTAGCTTTAGGTGAGCCACTACTTTCTCAACTCCAGCCCCCTGATCTAATATGGGGCTAATAATATCAGCCTACTTTACAGGGTTGTTGGAAGAATTACTGAGGCGATGCGCATGATGTGCTAAAATAGAATGACTATTGTTTACATTTTTAAAGGCTGAGCCTCATCTAAGCCTACCCAATGAAGCCCAAGCTAGATGTGCCACACAGTTGCATTTATTTATTTATTTATTTATTATATTTGTTAATCGCCCATCTGGCTGGTCACCCAGTTGTAGGCCAAAAACATCTGGGGACCCAAGGTTGGAGAACACTGGCCTAATCAATGGATTGCCGCTTTAGCATCTGTATCTGATCTCAGGTTACGTCTTATTCAGCAAAAACTCTTGTTCCATGTCTATTGGATGCCACAACGGTCTCTTTAGTAAGGGTTTGTCTAAGTCAGCTAATTGCTGTTGGTGTAACACTGCAAATGCTTCTATTAACCATATGTTTTGGCAATGCCCAATAGTTGCCCCTTTGGGGGAGGAGGTTATTATATACACATAAACCTCTAATATTTACATGTCCTCTTAAATTATCTACCTGCTTCCTGGAAGTTAACATACAGTCAGCGCAAATGGATTCTCCACACCCTTTGGACAGCTAAAAGACTGATATTACATTACAGGCCTGTGGCTCACGCTGGCTCAGCTTGTCTGAGCGTGGAAAGCTACGTAAGCAGGGTCAGGCATGGTTATTACTTGGATGGGAGACCCCTCCTCTAGTTGGCTGCATTGAGCAGGGGGTTGGACTCGATGGCCTTGTAGGCTCCTTCCAACTCTATGATCTATAAACATTGGAAGGATAAACACTCACCTCCTATAATGCAATGGATTGAGGACCTAATGCTTTCAACATTTGAGCAGGTGGTATACAGACTCCACTTGTGAATGTATACTTATCTGGATATCTGGTCTGCTTTACTTGAAGTTTTATGTATAATTCTTAGAAAGCTGTATATATGAAATTGATATATTCAAATCCATGTAGCTACATTTTTTTTTCTTTTCCTCTTTATTGTTTGGTTTTGCTGAAATTTTACAATAAAAATCCATTTAAAGAGTCGGTGTTAATTTGATGTTTTTACCTAGCTGTTTTTGTTTTTTTATTTTGCATTTTATTGCTGGTTTATTTTATTGTATTTATATTATTACTCCTAGCTGCCCTTGAGCACCATTTGGTGGAAAGATGGATACAAATTTAACAAACGAACAAACATACATTTTATTTTTCTTAACTAATTGTGGGTTTGGGAGACTGCAGGCTTAAGCAGAGAAATGCTGGGAGGTGGGGGAGGATAGAGGGGCTGATTAATGTTTTTCACAGTGGCTATCTTTTTGCTCAAAATTGCACATCCCTTCAAGCTACTGCTGTACTCACAAGGGAAAAGATAAACATACCCATGAGGGGGGGGAAGCAGCTGGAGGGGCATTTTGAATGGGAAAATGCCCTAGAGGAGGAGTCCCCAACCCCCGGACCGGTACTGGTCCATGGCCTGTTAGGAACTGGGCCAGGCCGCCTGGCCACCGCGCCAGCCAGGACGTACCGTGAGCACCCCACCTGGCTCTCGGGGTGCTCATGAGCTCCAGCAAGCACCCCCCTCTGCTCGCCCCTCTGCTCGCCTCCCGGCGAGCATTTTAGGAAAACCTAAATCGCGGCCGTTTTAAGGTACTTTACCATGGTATTTACGTAAAAAGAGCAGCGCCGGAGAACCAGGAAGTGACGTGACGGGGACCTTGTAGATTCTTTCCCCGGCGTGTTTGGGTCAAGCGGCGTGTTTGGGTCGTTGAGAGTCTCGGGGGGCGGTCGAGTGGGGCGAGTTCGACTCGCTTCAGCCCCCTCGAGACTCTTGGATATATCCCCACGGCCACAAAGCAGGAGGTGAGTGGTGGGCGACACCCCCCCCTCGGTCTGTGGAAAAATTGTCTTCCACGGAACCGGTCCCTGGTGCCAAAAGGTTTGGGGACCGCTGCCCTAGAGGCAAAAGGGTTAAGCAGCCCTTCACCCACTGTTCCTTCCTACACTCAAATTCACAGGCACCCAAGGTGGTTTTTGTTTTTTAAATGGACAGGGAAGGGGGGGAGATTCATGCACCTGTGCATCACATCTAGTATTGCCTGAGTTCATGGCTAAGCTGGGATTTTTAACCCATTTCTGCCCTGCCAGACAAAACAATTTATCCACCGGACATACTGAGTCTCAGTTGGAAAAGTAAACATTTTACCTGATTACTTTGTCCAAAGAAACGAAATCTTACATAGGTTACCTGGTGGATGCAATCAATGCATCTTCGACACCATGAAGCCAGCCAAAGCAGCACTAGAGGGTTTGCTGGGGCAGCTGAAATTCTACAGTCCATAGGTCCCACTCTTTACTTACTTGAGCTCAACTGTCTCCACGAGCTGATGCAGCTTCAGAATTTCATCTTCCAGTTTGTGGTAGAGGGATGAGTCCTTCATGATCAGCAGATACAGATCCTAGGAGGAAAGAGGAGGTAGCTGATGCCAGAGCAGAGGGTCACCTTCTGCTCACACCCACTTGTACCCATCCTGGTATAAAGACCTGCCACCTTAGACAAGACAAATCTTTTAGGAAAACGGTAACTGGAATAATACCTCGCAATCTGGCAGTATCTATTTCTTAACAACAAGTTTCTAGGTCTCATGAGAGTAGGATTACAATGGCCATCACGTACCTTGATCACTTTGCCTGCTTTCTCCTCCTCCTGCAAGATCCCCTTGTATGTTTCAAGGAAGTGCAGCAAAATGACCAAAGCCGCTCGCTTCCGGTGCATGGCCTCGCCTTCCTTCCAACATGGTGCTGATGGGATTGTCGATGCTGTCATGAAGGTGGCCGCAGCAAGGTCAAGGGCAAATCACAGGGTCAGGCTTCAGAAGGAAGTGATTGGAAGAGAGAAAGGCAACCCAAGTGGCAAGAGTGGGGTGAATCTGGGCCCAGTGAGCAACAAGGGAAGTGCAGACTGCAGAATGATAGAATTGCAAAGGGCACTAGTGGGCCATCAGTCCCAATCTCTTGGACTAGGCACATTTTATGTATTCCCTAACTATCCATACAACCATGGACTTTAGTATCTGGTACAGAATCCAATATACTGAGAATTCCATTTCATGTCAGTGGTGTAGTGGTTTAAGTGTCAAACATGGACCAGGAGACCTGGGTTCAAAACCCCACTCAAGTCATCCTGCTCACTGGCTGACCTTGGGCTAGTAATTTTCTCGGAGCCTAACCTACTTCACAGTGAGCATAAAAAGGAGACAAGGAAAATGACCTTGTTGGAGGGAGGGAGGGGATAACGATGTCAGTTTTATGTATTTATTTATTTATTATATTTATACCCCGCCTTTTTTCCTGCAAGGAACTCAAGGCAGCTTACATAATCCTCCTCCTCCTCTCCATGTTATCCTCACAACAACCCTGTGAGGTAGGTTAGGCTGAGAGGCAGTGACTGGCCCAAAGTCACCCAGTGAGTTTCATGGCCGAGCGGGGACTAGAACCCGGATCTCCTGAGTCCCAGTCCAACACTCTCACCACTACGCCACACTGGCTCTTAAAACAGTAAGTGTCTCCACAAGCTGTGTGTGTCCTGAGAATCCCAGTTTACTTAAGTCCAGCTGATTCCACAAGGGGGAAAGACGGTTTCTAGATTTTGTAGGTGCAGAAATTGCGAGTGAAAAAAAGGGTAGCTTATATGAATAGACAAGATGTCCTGTGCAATCTACCCCTAGGAAAATGCAGTTAAGTAGGGCTGACTTCTTAGTAAGAGTGTGTGTGTGTGTGTGTGTGCGCGTGCGTGCGTGCGTTGTCTTCATCTCTGGGAACTCACAGAACCAGGGAAGGTAAACATCTACATATATACACACGCCCTTCCATCTATCAATACCCATATTTGTGGCAGTGGGGGCTGTTAATAGGGAGGGCCAGCTTAATTGCTGTTGGCTGAAATTAACAAATTCCACCCAGGCTTTGATTTTGCAGAGGTACATTATATGTTTGCCAGAGCAAGACAAGATCTGTCTCCAGAGAAATTCACTAAAGAGGCCAAAAGAGAGATTATGGGTGCAATCCTATAGCATGTTTAGACAGAAAACAGTCCTACAACCAGAACTGCTGGGAGCTGTAGGGCATTTTTCTGTTTATACATGCATAGGATTGCACCTTTAGACTGCAATCCTAAACACACTTACCAGGGAGTAAGCCCCATTGAACAAAGTGGAACTTAATTCTGAGTAAAGATGCATAGGGATTGCACTCTAAATTCCCCAGTATAGGAGACCAGGCTGAGATCTGTCTAGGAAAATTAACCAGGATTCAGCAAATTTCGTGGCATAGTGGTTAGAGTGTTGGACTGGGACTCGGGAGTTCCGGGTTCTAGTCCCCATTCGGCCATGAAGCTCCCTGGGTGACCTTAGGCCAGTCACAGTCTCTCAGCCTAACCTACTTCACAGGGTTGTTGTGAGGATAAAATAGAGAGGAGGAGGAGGAGGAGGAAGATTATGTAAGCCACCTTAAGGAGGCATACATCAGGAGATAACTAATTCTGTCCTCACAGCAACCCTATAAGGTATTTATTCATTTATTTTTATTCCTTTCCTATACTGCCCAATAGCCGAAGCTCTCTGAGAAATAGGTCTAGGCTGAAGCCCAAAGTACAAGCTACAGGGGGACATGTGGACATCTTCAGCATGCATCTCCCCAAATATGTGTAACTGGAAAAAAAACACGTGATGTGACATCACTGCGTAAGCATGTTCCAATAAAATGGTGCAGAGAGTGGGAAAATCAGATTTTGTTTCAACTACACATTACCAGGGAGATACCAGAAAAGACGTGAGTGGGTGGTCCCCCACACATCTTGCTATGGTAACATGTTGTTTGGAACTGGGAGAGTGATTCTGTCCCAGATCCCTCAGTGAGCTTCCAAGATGATCCGCGCTATGTGGCAATCATGTTCGTCTCATATACTTATAAAGCATGAAGGGGACATGTGGGTCTCCAAACATTCGGGAACGCAAGATAGATGCCCACTGGAGAGCCATGAGTAGCCACTATTTGGAGACAGAACAAGACTGCCCCATTTAAGCATGAATCAGCTTTGGGGGGGGGGGGTGCAGACACACACAAGTGTGACTCACTCACACGGCAGTACCAGCGCTGATAGGATATTTTCTCCTCAGCCAAAAAGCAGAACATTGATACACAAGCAGCCAAAGGAAACGAATATCCAAAATTCAGGAGGTGACGTTTATGTAATAGTAGCTGGCACTCGACCACAGAGCAAGCCAAATCACTCAGGGGACAGATAGCCTGTTGAACGGGGGTAATTCTTTTACTCCTCTATATGAACCAGGCTTGGCTTGGCTTTGGGGAAGACCTGTAACGGCACTCAGGACTGGAAAATGAGGCAAGCCACACATGCGTAGGGTTGTGGGAATCCCCCTCTTCACACATTTTAAACAATCCTTTGACTGCGGGGTTGCGGCAGCCACCGCCGCAGCCAGGAACATACCTATGTTTGGAGAATGCAAGCTAAAAGAACAAATTAACAATTAGTTGCCCTATACACCAAGTCAGACTATCGGTCCAACTAGTGCAGTGTTCTCCAGCCTTGGGTCCCCAGAGGTTTTTGGCCTACAACTCCCAGCATGCCCCAGCCAGCTACGCTGGCTGGGGCATGCTGGGAGTTGTAGGCCAAAAACCTCTGGGGACCCAAGGCTGGAGAACACTGATCTCGTGGAAGTGATTTCTGGTCTGTCTGGCAGCCTTCCAAAGTCTAGGCTACTCAAGATCTTTTTGACGGGAAACGTCGGGGACTGAACCGGAGATCTCATACAGGCAAAACACCTGCTCTACCACTGAGTTATGGGACCTCCCATAAAGGGCTCACCCATCTTGAATGAGAACTAGGTCAGTGGTTCTCTCTCTCTCTCTCTCTCTTGCCAATGAATCACATCCTCCCTCTGGAAGCTGGGCATCCAAATGGAATACGCTAATAATGTAAAGGTGACCAAAGATACAAGGTGGGTTGAATAGGATTTTGTCTAGAATCGAGGAGTACCAGAATTAAATCCGAGAGGGAATCTTCCCTGTATGAGCCACAAGCAGCCTAATACTCGTTTTCCTTCTGTCTGCTCATTTAGCATAACATGTTCAGTTTCTTCTAGCCCTAGAGGAGGTCAAGGAGCACTGAAACCTAAGAGTCCGAAGTGCTGGAAGCCCCCTACCGCTTTGGCTTCTGAGATTACACCTAGCATTAGTTAATCACACACTTTCAAGACGTAAGGGCCAGAAACTTGCTTTAAAAAGAAGAAGAATGCAAGCTGGATTCTCAGGGGGCTAAATCTGACTGTCCAGAAACAAATTATGTGCACTAGCACAGGGTATGTGTGTGGAAAATCCGCAGAGCTCTATGCAACAAGAATGTGGAATATATGAATGGGTGAGATGGGCAGAGTTTCTCCTGCAGTTAAATGTGCCAGAATGACATACGTACCTCTCCCACCCACCTCCCTCAATGCCACCATTCTCAGAGGGACTTTCCCAACATTATATGGGAAGGATATTGCTGGTGCAGCTGATGCAGGAACTGCTCCGTGGGCAGGAACAACGAGTGCGTGAGGACAATGTCGTCTAGGAGCAGATCTAAGAGAAGACAGGAAAGGAGGGGAAGAGAGAGAGAGAGAGAGAGAGAGAGAGATGATACTGCTGTTCCCACCCAGAGAGTGCAAGGCAACACCAACGACAAGGAATCTGGATCACCCTTCTGTTGGGCCACAAGGAGGTTGAAACAAGCCCAGATCAAACTGGTTTCAAAGGCCCCACCTCCTGCATTCTTGCACTGGGGACAGAAAATGCTTTTGGGGCAGGCAGAGCTGCCAACTCTCATATCTAATACAGGGGAAAGAAATATAAACTCTTACTACGAATCTATCATCTCTTTTCCTTACACCATCAAAGCTAGGACCTAAATCTGAGTCAGGGTGCACTGAGGACCCAGGCCCAGGAACTATTGCTAATGTCCTGGCTCCGATCTGGAACATGAAAAGTTTTTTTTTAAGGTGTCTCTGAGCATGTGCAGATGTCTATGTAATGCCCTTAATACAGCCCCTACATATCTCCCATGAGAAAGAAAAGCATATGGGGCAAAGGGAGGCATGAGCCATAGCATCTCTTACCTTAAATCAGTGTTCTCCAACCTTGGGTCCCCAGATGTTTTTGGCCTACAACTCCCAGCATGCCCCAGCCAGCGTAGGCCAAAAACATCTGGGGACCCAAGGCTGGAGAACACTGCCTTAAATTGTATCCCAGTCACAACACTAAATCTACCAAGCTTTCTTCTTTATGTCTTCTCCTTGATCACATCTGTTGCCTTTTCATTTGTTTACATTTTAGTGTATTGATGATATTATATATAATAATATAATATGACAATAATGATATTAATAAGTCAAAGCTCAATAGGTTTATAAATTACACTGTACTCTAAAACCAGAGTACCCACACCAATCTTGCTCCAGAAGGCATGTGGGTCATGCTCTCTTCTGGGTGCACCCACCTGCTGAGGTGAGGTGGGTGCTGACCAAAGAAAGACCCTTTTCTCTTCTGGCCAGTGCTACCATTAGGGAGAGTGAGGCAATTGCCTCAGGCAGCAGTTGCTGGGGGACAGCAGTGGTAGCCCCTGGCAGTTCCCATCTCTTGGAGGACAGACCTGTGTATGCCACACAGCCTGTCATGGGCCCCCTAAACTAGCCTGGTGCTTCAGGTTTGGGGGAGGATGCTATTCCACCACTAGTGCTCCCAGACTGTGGAATGGTCTGTCGGAGGAGACTCGTCAACTAGACAGTCTTTTGGCCTTTAAAAGGCCATAAAGACTAACCTCTTCCGACAGGCCTACCCAGTGGAATTTTAAGCGTTTTAAAGAATTTTTAGGATACTTTTAAAGGTTTTAAAGAATATTTTAATAATATTTGTTGTGTTTTTAACTACTTATGTATTTTATGTTTGGTTTTTCTTTCTTTTTGTTATAATTGCTACACACACACACACACACACACACACAGTGGAGAGGCGGGTAAGAAATAAAATTTTATTATTGTTGTTGTTGTTGTTGTTGTTAAAAGTAAGGTTCAACTGCCAGTTCTGTTGGCTTGTGCATGTGGCATGCGGAGGGGGCACCATCTTGTCTTCTGCCTCAGGCAGCAAAATGTCTTGGGCCAGCCCTGGTTATGGTGCCCCCATCTTTGGAATCCTTTCCCCAGGGAGGCTTGCCTGGCACCTATTCTATCCTCTTCCCTCCCCATCCCTTTTTCCTTGTGTGTCATTTATTTTAGATTGTAAGAGGGGGAAGGGACTGTTTTACTACAGATATTTGTTAGCCACTCTGGCTCTGGATGTCTTTTTGGCTAAAGAGTGGTCAAATAAACAGATAAATATGTGGGTTTCGTATTGTTTTTTGGAAAAAAATTTTTATTATGGACCATCCTGGGAGCATATGTACTGAATAAATCTAATGATTAAATAAATGCATAATTGCTGCAGAACAGCTACAGTCAAAATCATTGCAGCACCCTGCAACAGAGCTCACCTGGTTCATTGCGCAATGCACATAGCCAATGCACAACTGCCCACTGACATGTCGCAGGTTGGTTGTGCCCTCTGGTGGACATGTCTGACCTCTGGACTTGTACTCACACATGGTTCCCAATCACAGGGAGAACCTAACGCAGCCTCATCCAACCTGGTACCCACCAGTCGCGTTGGACTACAACTCCCATCATGCCCAGCCAGCTTGGCCAACACATCTGGAGGGTACCAAGTTGGGGAAAGCTGACCGTGTGTGTGTGTGTGTGTGTGTGTAGCAATTATAACAAAAAGAAAGAAAAAAGGGATAAAAAACAAAATCAGCAACAGAAAATAGAGAAAGAACACGACCAAAAAAAATCAATTTAGAATAGCTGTTCACAACAACGCTAATTTAAAAAAATAGAAGAGAAAAAAAGGATTCAACAATTCTATTTCAAATATATACATTAATAAAAGCAGTCCATATATCTAAATAAGCATCCAGATCAAATGGAAGACGGTAGGATAATGTATTCAAATGTAGCAAGAGCAGTAAGGCTCCCTTTTACAACATATAGATGGGGGGGGGGATATGATAGTGGGGCAGAGACAGCCCCACTCTCTCCCTTACACACAATTATGAGCCCGTGGAGAGAACACCTAAAAGGGTTCTTGGGAGGGGGCAAGTAGCATCAGAGAAGGGGCATTGGGGGGGGGAGTGCTTAACTCTTCCCTTGCCAGTCACTTTCCTCCCAAAACCCCCTCATCTCCAGCTGCTTTTACCCTGTGAAATTCCCATGCGTTGGCATGCGTCCCAGGCCAGCGCGACAGACCTGTCTGTATGAATTTGTCCAACTTCTTTTGACCAAAACACACGTGACGATAATAACGAAATAGTAACTGCACTGGGGTTTTTTTTAAAAGCAAACAAATAGCAACTGTGGGCCAACTGTGGGTGATCTGGATCAGGACCATGGAGCAAGGGGGAGGGAGTTTAACCCTTTGCCTCCACTATGGTCCTGATCCTGTTCCCCCACCCCCACCCCCACCCCGGTTGCTATTTGTATCAAGCGGAAAGCTCCCACTGGCACTGATGGGAACTTCCCCCTCCATGCAAGTATCAGCAATGGGGCGGGAGGGGGGGGGGCTCGGATCCAGATCAAAATTATATGGGGGGCAAAGGATTAAATCCCCTCCCTCCATCACAGTCAGTACATAGAACACCACCCTGCCCCCACCGGTTTACTTTTTAAAAACGAATCCCGCAATTACAAATGGCTAAATTACTACCATCTAAGCTAGTGGCGACCACCACACCTTGTGGCAGCGAGTTCTATCACATGTTGTACAAAGAAGAACTTGCTTTTGTCTGGCCCAACTCTAGTGCAGAACAACCTCACTGGGTGGCCTCAAATTCTAGTATTATATGAAGGGGAGGGGGAGAGATTTCTCAATCCACTGTCTTCATGCCATTCATAATTTTAGAAACCCCACTCATCCCACACTTGGCCTTTTTCCTAAACTTGCGCATGCCTTTTCTGACATTACAAAGATGCATGATTTCAGCAATCTTCTGACTGCTGCCCTATATGCAAGTAGTGCCATGTAGCATCAGAAGTGGTCCTACAGTGGAACCAGGGTTGCAAAAAATCATGATTTTTTGCAAAAAAAAAATGAAAAAAATGATTTTTAAAATTTAAATCAATGATTTTTTTTAATTTAATCAATTTTTCCCCAATTTTTTTTTAAGTAAAATTAATTTCAAAGTTTCAGGCAACCACATGTACAAATAGCCTACACTTAATAGTTAAGAACACCAAATTATACAGAAAACACTTTCCTCATTTTTTTAAACGTTACCAGTATTATCAGTTACTAGGCTACCTACACGACAGGGTTGCAAGAAATCATGATATATTTTTTTGCAAAAAATAAAAAAAATCTACGGTATTTTTATTGAGGATTTAATCAATGATTTAAAAATCATTCTGATTTAAATCACTGCAACCCTGAGTGGAACACAGATTTAAATCCATTTTTCCTGGATCTGACTTCATCATTTTATCCCGGCTACCTCACATCCTTTCAACGAACGTCCATATACACACAAGATTTCATTACAATACCATGTCCACTTAGTTCAATCCAAAGGTACTTAATTGGCAGGATGAGATGATGACAACTGTTTCCAAATGATGCGGAAGAAGCACAGATCCTTCCTTAGAGAGTCTGCCAGGGAGTGAGAAAAGAGGAACCACACCCAGGGCGCACCCACATCACAGGTCTAATATGTTTGTTTTTGTGGTTTGCAACCTTCCATTCCATAAAGGCAGCTCTGCCATTAATATATATATATATATATATATATATATATATATTATTATTATTATTATTATTATTATTATTATTATTATTATTATTATTTGGAACAAGTGGGACCTACAACAAATGTTGCAGTGTCAAGTGCTATTGCTTAGGGTTTCAGTCAGCCAGCCATGTCCTCTCCTAAGGTACTCCATTCCATTCTCTCTCCCCGCCCACATTTTCCCACCCCAATCATCAGCCAGCATTCTGTAGCCACTGAGAATGTTCACCCAATCCTGTTTTGGGTGTGTGTCCCCAGGGGTGGGTTCTATTTTTTATTTTTTTTTTGGTACTTCTATAAACTTTGGGGTTCCCCCAAGCCTCTTGTTACTTCCCTCTTCTGTGTAGAATTTGCCATTTTGACTACATTTTTGCCACTTAACTATTAAGAGTGTGTGTGTGTGTGTGTGTGTATACACACACACACACACACACACACACACACACATATATATATATATACAAACACCATATACAGGCCTGTGGCTCAAGCTGGCTCAGCTTGTCTGAGCGTGGAAAGCTAAGCAGGGTCAGGCCTGGTTATTACTTGGATGGGAGACCCCTCCTCTAGTTTCCTGCATTGAGCAGGGGGTTGGACTCGATGAAGTAGATGTGATGCCTGCGATACATAGAGCATCTCTCAGTAGAGCAGGCAAAGCCAGATTGAGATGATGTCATCATGTCATGTATTTTCATAGATTTCATAGATCATAGAGTTGGAAGGAGCCTACAAGGCTATCGAGTCCAACCCCCTGCTCAATGCAGGAAACTAGAAGAGGGGTCTCCCATCCAAGTAATAACCAGGCCTGACCCTGCTAAGCTTTCCACACTCAGACAAGCTGAGCCAGCGTAAGCCACGTTTCTCTACACAGTATCAGGTGAAAGAGGAGGAAGAGACGTGGGGTTGCCGTTTTTGGTGGCAGTATTTTATTTTATTCATTTAAAATTAGTTTTAGGCTGTCTTTAGGGTTAAAACCCTCTGAAGACAGCAAACAGGATTAAAAACCATACAAAAGTATACAGACACATACATACACAATGAAACACTATAAAAATAGGTTACACTAATAAAACCAGCAGCCCACATTTTACGGGAAGGCCAGCGAAAACAAGTGGGTCTTCAGAGCCTTCCCGAAGACACGCAAAGAAGGGGCCTGACAAACCCCTGATGGAAGCTTATTCCAGAGGTGTGGGGCCACGACTGAAAAGGCCCTCTCCACTGGACTCACCAGCCTAACTGCCCTTGGCGGTGGGCGAGTGACAAGGGCCCTCTGTCTTGCGACTTTTGCATCTATCTCATTACGGTCCCATGTCTGTTTCTCTGCCCTCCTCCTTTTTACTGGAGGAGGCAGAGACTGAAATTACTGTGTAAAGCGTGTGCTCTGCCATTAAGCCATGAGGTGGCTTAAAAAAAGAAAGGAAAAAGAGGTTACAGCCAGGGACACTTGACGGGGTGAGTGGGTGTCCATGCTTGATCCTCCCTGTTCTACAACTTGCAGTTGGGGGGGGGGAAGGGAACCATGCCAGCTAGTACATGAACTGTTTTTGTCCATATCCCTCCCGCCTCTCCTCTGCACTGTGCCACACACTAGAAGGGGGGGGGGGGAAGGCTGTGTGAACTTCTTGTCCCTTCCTGACAAATTTATCACAGCCCTTGTGAGCAAGAAAATCCTATTGGATCCACTTCGGTATATTGGGGGTAGGGAAGAGAAAGGAGGCCAGCATGTTAATCCCTGGCATCAGCCAGACATCAAAAGACAGCGGGATCCTCAGAACCAGGCTCCCAGACAATCAAATCTCTCTAACTGGGCGGGGCGCGGGGCAGGAGGAAGAACAAGAGGAAGTTAATTAGCCACTTTTGTATTATGCCTTTCTGAGCAGGGGCAGGGGGCAGCTGGATTAATCATTGTGCTAAGTAAGTCACAAAACTCGCACATCCTGCTATGGCCTAATTATCAACAGAGTGTGTCCATCTTTGACCCTGTTTGGGTCTCCTTCAGAGCGTCCGGAAGCCCAGCACTTCAGCGGCCGCCCCTCGTCACACAAGACAAGCAGCAGCAGCAGCAGCAAAAATGTGCGGTGGAGTTCGCGAGGGTGTGCACTGTGGGGCAGAGGCAAGTTTCAGGATGAACGAAGGATGAAAACGACGTAAAACACTCACTCCGGCCCTGATCCAACTCTTGACAAATGCACTCACGAGTAATGGCCTGGAATGGAGACGCGCACCCCCATCCTCATCATCAGAAGATGTGCCCAGCTAGCCCAGTATGAGCTATGCGCTGATGATGCACGTCGGCTGCACACGCAGAAGCCTGTTTCCCCATGGCCTCAAGATTTCCCTTAAACCAGGGGTGCAGAACCTCAGGCTCAGGAGCTAAATCCGGCCCTCTGCATTTCCCAGAGGGCCGGATGCCCCTTCTTCCCAATCACCAACTGTTTGGTGTCTTCCTGGCTTTTGTGGTTACTGGCAGTAAGAGCTTTAAGCTAAAAGATGCTGGTACTTTTGGCCACACCCCCTTGCGGTCCCCGAGAGTTCCTCCGAAATGGAATTCAGTCCTTGGGCGGAAGGAAGTTCAGCACCCTTGCCTTACACTTACCGGACTGGGAGACTGATGTGTGTTTGGTTGGTATGTGTTTATAGTACACATCTGCCAATCAGTAAGCCTGTAACCCAGGAGATGACAAACTTATTCGTGGCAATTTAGACCAGGGGTGGGAAACCTTTTTCTTATGAAGGGCCACTGACCCACAAGAAAAGTCAGCCGAGGGCCAGAGCTGGTGGAGCCAGAACCCAAAGTTTGGAAGAGTTTGCTGAGAGCTTCGGCTATTGGGCGGTATAAAAATGTATTAAACAAACAAACAAATGCAGGAATACATAGCTCTTTCTTTTTCTGTGCTCTTTCTTTTTCTGTGCCACCTGGCGAGCAAGAGTGCGCCTGCAGTGTCTGGAGAACAGTATGATGCTGAGGGCCATGTGGAATTTGACCAAGGGCCACAGATCCCCCACCCCTTGTTTGGACTTTAGATATTGTTACTATTCCTTTTACAGCAGTTTGTTCAGAGTGTTAGAGAGTGGAGGATTACCTTTTAGTCCTGCCGCTCTCATAAACATAATATATTAAAAACACTTTGCAATGCTGAGAAGCACTATGAAAATGAAAGATAATATTCATTTTGCAGCTTATTAACCTGGTGGTGGTGGGTGAATGTGCACGCTTACTGTAGATCAGTGTTCTCCAACCTTGGGTCCCCCGATGTTTTTGGCCTACAACTCCCAGCATGCCCCAGCCAGCTATGCTGGCTGGGGTATGCTGGGAGTTGTAGGCCAAAAACATCGGGGGACCCAAGGCTGGAGAACACTGCTGTAGATTAATAAAAGGGATGTAATCTTGTGAACATACACTGCGTGGAAGCATCTTTTAGGTCGGAGATGGAGCCGCCATATCACTATCCTAAGGAATCATTTTGCCACCGATCTCGCCAGCACTGGGAGGGATGCAGCATCTTCCCCGGGAAGGCCTCAGGCAGGCGCCGGCCACGGCTAAACACCATTCATTTCACGGAGTTCATCACGAACTCTGCAAGCCGCATGCTTGCCAAGCTGGCTCCCTGCCTGCTACTGAGCTAAGCCTTAATTAATTGGAAAGGGAAAACAATCCGCGGCCAGTGACACTGGGTAAGAGATCTCTCTCCCTCATTGTGCCAGACAGGCACCCCTGAAAGAAAGAGAAACGCCTGAGCGAGGCAGGAATCCAGGCCAAGTTGGCTCGGGTGCAGATTAGCAACAGAGAAGAGAATGCCCAGCCACTGATGTCCACTTCAGTCCAGTCAGCTCCAGCTAAATACCAGCTTAGCAGCCATACTGACTTAATGACGGGGAGGAGGACCTCATTCTTAGCAACCTCGGGTAGCTGAGGCATACTTTCTTTCTGAATGATGATTGGAGAGATACACTTCCCCTCTTGTCTCCCAGCAGCCTTTTTTTTTGCCAGGTGAAAGAGTAAGAATGACTAGCCCCAAGAAACGTCTTCTGCATGAGTCACTGTTCTGGCTGGGTCTCCTCTGGGAGCAGGTCATTCTGCTGCAATCTCGGCACTGGGAATGACTGAATGAGAACGGATCACATCTGAGACAGAGATGGGGAAGAATTAACCAACTGCAGCAGAGGAAAGGATCAGGTCCAAAGCAGTAAATCATGCAGTGCTACACCTGTGGCTCACGCTGGCTCAGCTTGTCTGAGCGTGGAAAGCTAAGCAGGGTCAGGTCTGGTTATGACTGGGATGGGAGACCCCCTCCTCTAGTTTCCTGCATTGAGCAGGGGGTTGGACTCGATGGCCTTGTAGGCTCCTTCCAACTCTATGATCTATGAAATATTTCTCCTGGCCCAGTAGCCATTCTCTTGCAGCACACTGTTTGGGAATTGCTAACCTAGTGGTAGGGATATGCTTCAGGAAAGAGGCAGCCAGCTGTCGCCTAGGCATGCAGTTCCTCTTCTATGAACAGTCTGTCTTGGAGAAAACAAAGGGTTTAGGTAGGATCTCATAGATCATAGAGTTGGAAGGGGCCTACAAGCCCAACGAGTTCAACCCCCTGCTCAATGCAGGAAACTATAGAGGAGGGGTCTCCCATCCAAGTAATAACCAGGCCTGACCCTGCTTAGCTTTCCACGCTCAGACAAGCTGAGCCAGCATGAGGGTTTGCTAAGAAACACATGGTCATTGCCAGTGGTGCCATCAGGGAAGGGCTTTGGGGCATAGATTCAGGGACCCCCGCTCCGCAGAATGAGCAGGACAGACCCCAAACACTCTGGGGTTGGCTTACCGTATTTTGAAGTAATACACTTTACCAGCTAGGAGGGTGGGGCATAAGACCACTACAGCTAGAATCTAACAGTGCCTAACTGCACCACTGGTCACTGCTACTTTGCTCAGTCTGATTCATGGAGCGTTCCCCCACCAAACACTCTGCCGCAGCAAGGGGAAGGGGGCAGCAACAGCCATTTCTTTCCTCTGTGGTGTGATCTTGCATCTTCCCCGGGGGGAGGATGCAAAACTTGCCTCTCCCAAAAGGACAACAGCTGTTGAGCAAACATGTAGGACTGCTGCTCTAGAGTGCACTGTTTCTCGCAATTATTGTTTAAACATCGGGGGACCCAAGGTTGGAGAACACTCGTTTAAACTGTATTTTTTTAATTGGTACTGTTCTATTGTTTTTCTCCCTCTCTCACAATACTAGAACCCAGGCTTATGAAGCTGATTGGGGGGAGATTCAGGACAGACAAAAGGAAGTACCTTTTCACACAGTGCACAGGTAAACCATGGAATTGGCTACACAAGATGTAGCAATGGCCACCAACTTGGACGGTTTTAAAAGCGGATTAGTCCAGCCTACCAGAATCTGGTGCCCTCTACATATTCATATTGTAGACTCCCATCGCCTCAGCCACCGTGGCCAATGGTCAGGATGGTGGTGTAGTCCAAAACGTCTGGAGGGTATCAGGCTGGATAAGTCAAATTCATGGAAGATAAGGCTGTCAATGGCTACTAGTCACGACGGCTATATATTTTCTCCAGCATCAGGGGCCATAAACCTCTGTATGCCAGTTGCTGGGGAATCATAGAATCATAGAATCATAGAAAAGTAGAGTTGGAAGGGGCCTACAAGGCCATCGAGTCCAACCCCCTGCTCAATGCAGGAATCTAGGTCAAAGCATCTCTGACAGATGTCTGTCCAGCTGCACCTTAAATGCCTCCAGAGTGGGAGAGCCCACGACCTCCCTAGGTAGTTGATTCCATTGTCTTATTGCTCTGACAGTCAGGAAATTTTTCCTGATGTTTAGGTGGAATCTAGGTTCCTGTAACTTGAGCCCATTATTCCGTGTCCTGCAAACTGGGATGATCGAGAAGAGATCTTTGCCCTCCTCTGTGTGACATCCCTTCAAATACTGGAAGAGTGCGATCATATCTCCCCTCAGTCTCCTCTTCTGAAGGCTAAACATGCCCAGTTCTTTCAGTCTCTCCTCATAGGGCCTTGTTTCCAGTCCCTTTATCATCCTTGTTGCCCTCCTCTGAACCCTCTCCAGTTTGTCTATGTCCTTCTTAAAGTGAGGTGCCCAGAACTGGACACAGTACTCAAGATGAGGCCTAACCAGTGCCGAGTAAAGGGGAATTATCACTTCCCGCGATTTGGAAGCTATACTTCTATTAATACAGCCCAAAATAGCATTTGCCTTCTTTGCAGCCACATCGCATTGCTGGCTCATATTCAGTTTGTGATCTACCACAATTCCAAGATCCTTCTCACTTGTAGTATTGTTGAGCCAAGTGTCCCCCATTCTGTAACTCTGCATTTGGTTTCCTCTCCCTAGGTGCAGCACTTGGCATTTATCCCTATTAAATTTCATTCTGTTGTTTTCGGCCCAGCGCTCCAGCCTATCGAGGTCACTTTGAATTTTGTTTCTGTCTTCCAGAGTATTAGCTGTTCCACCCAACTTTGTGTCATCTGCAAATTTTATAAGCATTCCCTGTACCTCCTGATCCAAGTCATTAATAAAAATGTTGAAGAGCACCGGGCCCAGGACCGAGCCCTGTGGTACCCCGCTCGTTACCTCTCCCCAGTTTGAGAAGGAATCATTGATAAGCACTCTTTGAGTCCGATTCTTTAGCCAATTGTGGATCCACCTGATAGTTGTTCCATCTAGCCCACTCTTAGCTAGCTTACTAATCAGGATATCATGAGGCACTTTGTCGAAAGCTTTGCTGAAGTCCAGATATATAATGTCCACAGCATTCCCACAGTCCACAAGGGAGGTTACCCGATCAAAAAATGAGATCAGATTAGTCTGACAGGATTTGTTCTTGACAAATCCATGCTGGCTTCTAGTAATCACTGCATTGTTTTCAAGGTGCTTGCAGACTGACTTCTTTATAATCTGCTCAAAAATCTTCCCGGGGATTGATGTCAGACTGACTGGCCTATAGTTCCCAGGTTCCTCCTTCTTGCCCTTTTTGAAGATGGGAACAACATTTGCCCTCCTCCAGTCGTCTGGCACTTCACCTGTCCTCCATGATTTCTCAAAGATAATAGACAGTGGTTCTGAGAGTTCTTCTGCCAGTTCCTTTATTACTCTAGGATGCAGCTCATCAGGCCCTGGAGATTTAAACTCGTTCAGAGTAATCAGGTGCTCCCTGACCATTTGCCTATCAATCTCAAGCTGCAATTCTGCCCCTTCAGTCTGCACTTCAGGTTTGCCAGGGGGGTCATAGACCCTCTTTTGGGAGAAGACCGAGCCGAAGTAGGAATTGAACACTTCTGCCTTTTCTTTGTCTTCTGTTATCAATTTGCCATCCTCATTGCGTAGTTGAACCACCAGTTCTTTCTTCTGTCTTTTACTGTGCATGTATCTGAAGAAAGCTTTTTTGTTGCTTTTAGCATTCCTCGCTAACCTTAGCTCATTCTCAGCTTTAGCCTTCCTGACACTATTCCTGCAGTTCTGTGCTACATGCCTGTACTCTTCCCCTGTAGCCTGTCCTTCCTTCCACTTCCTATACGTGTCCTTTTTTGTTTTCAGGTCATCTTTGAGTTTATTGTGAAGCCACATTGGCTTCTTCTGTTGCCCTCTGCCTTTTTTCCTTTTGGGAATTGTTTGCAATTGTGCCTTTAAAATTTCCTTTTTTAAAAACTCCCACCCCTCCTGGGCTCCCTTTCTCGTGAGAGTCACTTGCCATGGGATCTTACTAATCATTGTTCTGAGTTTGTTAAAATTGGCTTTCCTAAAATCCAGGGTACGTGTTTGGCTACACTCAGCTTTTGCTTCCGTTAGAACCAAGAACTCA
This sequence comes from Shinisaurus crocodilurus, assembly GCA_021292165.1. NCBI lineage: Eukaryota > Metazoa > Chordata > Lepidosauria > Squamata > Shinisauridae > Shinisaurus > Shinisaurus crocodilurus. Next base: position 46,659 of record JAHFWL010000814.1, on the reverse strand, counting down.
AGTATAACATGGTCACTTTCCCCCAGAGTTCCCGAAACTGCCACTTTATCCACTAACTCGTCTCTGTTGGTTAGAATCAGGTCAAGGATAGCCGATCCTCTAGTTCCTTCCTCCACTTTCTGTAGGAGGAAGTTATCAGCAGCACAGCTCAGGAATTTCTTGGAGGGGCCATGCTTGGCTGAATAAGTCTCCCAACAGATATCAGGGAAATTGAAGTCTCCCATTACTACCACATCGTGCCTCCTTGAAACAATGGCAATTTGCTTTTCAAAAGTTCCATCCTCGTCTTCTCCTTGATTGGGTGGTCGGTAGTAGACTCCAACCGCCATGTTCGTTTTATTCTTTGCCCCCTTTATTTTAACCCAGATGCTCTCAATGGTGCTGCCAAGCTCCTCTTCCTGCATCTCTGTGCAGAGATACGTATTTTTAACATACAGTGCAACTCCACCTCCCTTTCTGTTGCTTCTGTTCCTTTTGAACAAGTTATACCCTTCAATTGCTGTATTCCAGTCATGGGAGTCATCCCACCAGGTTTCAGTTATCCCTATCAAGTCGTACTTGCCCTCATGTATCAAGAGTTCAAGTTCGTCTTGTTTATTGCCCATACTCTGGGCATTAGTATAGAGACATTGAAGACTATGTGCTTTATAGTCCGACTTTCCCCCTACATTTTGTGGTAGACTATCAATGGGCACCGCTGGAGCTGTTCTCTCCATTGTGGCATAGAGGCCTTCTTCCATTGGTACCCCTGAGTTTATGTCTCCCTCCCCTGTTGGATTCAGTTTAAAGCCCTCCTGATTAAGTTCCTCATGCTGTGTCCAAACACATTCTTCCCAGTCCTTGTGAGGTGCAACCCATCCTTTGCCAGCAGTCCATCTTCCAAGAAGTGTAGCCCGTGGTCCCAGAATCCAAATCCCTCACGTCGGCTCCACCTTCGTAGCCAGTCATTCACTCGGAGTATTTTTCTTTCCCTTTTTATGCCTCTTCCAAGTACTGGAAGGATGGATGAGAAAACTATCTGGGCCCCGAAGTTCTTGAGTTCCCTTCCCAGCTCTTCAAAGTCTGCCGTGATTTCTTTGTAACTCCGCTTGGCAGTATCATTTGTACCCACGTGGAAGAGAAGAAAGGGGTATGTGTCGGTGGGCTGCATGAGCCTCGGCAGCTGCTCTGTCACATCCTTAATCCGTGCCCCGGGGAGACAGCACACCTGGCGAGTCCATGGGTCTTCGCGACATACTTTGGCTTCGATCCCCCGCAGGAGGGAGTCTCCCACTACGAGTACTCTTCTCTTCCTCTTGCTGTAGGCCTTGGTTTGATTGCCTCCACTCGACTGACCCTCAGCCTCTTGCTCGCTGTCACGTTGGGTGCCCGGTAATCCGTCCTCTGCAGGCTGTCCTCTGCTCTCGTCCTCAAGTACATGGAAGCGGTTCCATAGCTCCACTGCTTCCACAGGCGCAGAGTGTCTTGTAGTTCTTCTGCTCCTAACAGTCACCCTTTTCCAGGGAGTTCCCCCTGCGTTATTTTCCCTTGCCTCTGCAGTCTCCGACTCCACCTCATCCTGCCGTTGCCCTTCTGGCTCCTGTACTGTGCTTTGGTGCTGTAGATCCACCGTTCTGTCTAAGAACTCCTCGCTTTCTCTTATGCTCCTGAGGGTTGACACTTGCTGCTCCAGTCCTCTGACCTTTTCTTCCAACAGCGTGACCAGCTTGCACTTGTTGCACGTGTAAGCCATGTTGATCTCCGGCAGGAAAACAAACATTGCACACCCCTTGCAGGTCACCACCACTGCTGAGTCCTTTCCTTCCATAGTGCTCTGTTTCTGTCTTCCTAGAATATATATATATGTTTTTGTGTGTTTTTTTGGTTTTTTTTTTTTTTAATTTTTTTTTATTATTTATTTATTTTTATTTATTTTTTTTTTGTTGTATTTTTTTTTTTTTAGGGACCTCCCCCTTGACCTCCCCTGCCGAACTCCGCTGCCAAACTCCTGTTTGCTCTCCCTGTTCGCTTGCTCTGTTCACTCGCTCTCTGGGAGCCTGCTTGCCTTTCCACAGTCCCAAAAACGGCTGGAGCCTCTCTCCTGTTGTGCTCCTGCTCAGCTGGGAGTCAGGAACATGAGTGGGAGGGTGCCGTTGTCCTCATATCCTGCTTGTGGGCTTCCCGGAGGCATCTAGCTGGCCACTGTGGCAACAGAATGCTGCACTAGAGAGGCCTTTGGCTTGATCCAGCAGGGCTCTTCTTATATTCTTATTGTTTATTTGCTGGAAACCACCCTGAGCCTTGGCTATGAGGCGGTATACAAGTGGTTTGAATAAAATACGTAAATAAATCTCATCCACCAGCTGCAAGACTCGTTCAGTGGGCTCTTGAATCCCATGGGAATCCCATGGGAATCCTCACTCTATACCAGGGCTCTCCGACCTTGGGTCCCCAGATGTTGCTGGCCTACAGCTGCCAGCATACCCAGCCAGCATGGCTAATGGCAAAGGGATTCTGGGAGCTGTAGGCCAGCAACATCTGGGGACCCAAGGTCGGAGAGCCCTGCTCTATACAGATCTTCTGCAGATTTATTAATCTCTATATATCTACTAATTTGCTACCATTTCCTCACCCTAAGGTTCTCATGGCAGGAAGGGGTTGGGAAGGCAGATAAAAGGAGGCGGGGGGGGGTTTACATTGCAGGAGGAGAGTTTTAAAAACAGTGCCCAAAATCTTGAGAGAAAATCTTCCTATCTGTTGCAACCAACAACAGGGCAATACCAGGAAACAAACCGAGAGGTTTTCCAAAATGGTGGCCTTACGACATAGAACTAGGGACATAGATTTATCGACATGTTACTCCGGCTGTCAGGAGGATTGCGAGAGGCAAGGCAGGGCAGGCAAGATTTCTTTTAACGGGATGGCATCTCCGCCTTTAAGGAAGCAAATAAACCCATAAACACACCTACACAAAGCTCAAGTGATGCTACACACCCAGAGCTGGCCCAAGACATTTTGCTGCGGCTGCCTGAGGCAGATGGACGAGATGGCACCCGCTCCCTATTCCATGTACACAAGCCAGCTGGAATGGCAGTTTAGACTTACTTCAATACTGGCAATGGGATAGTGTCCTCGAGTGTTCTCCAACCTTGGGTCCCCAGATGTTTTTGGCCTACAACTCCCAGCATGCCCCAGCCATGGGGCATGCTGGGAGTTGTAGGCCAAAAACATCTGGGGACCCAAGGTTGGAGAACACTACTCCACTATACCTGAGGCACCAGGCTAGTTCAGGGTGGTAGCCAAGGGGCCCAACAGAAAGAGCTGAGAGGCTGCCCCCACAGCAACTGCTGCCTGAGTCGATTGTTTCCCTTTGTCTAATGGTAGGGCCAGTCCAGCACAAACCTCACAGTACCCCAATTCTGTAACAAAGTCAGCCTTCCTTCTGTGCCAGCCCCTATGCCCCTCCAGGAGTAGAGTGGCCAGATGTAAGAGAGGACAGGGGCTGCCACATCTTGAATAGCTCCCTAGAAGAGAGTATTTCGGCAGGTGTAGCCACTTGCAGTGCAGTCCAGGGCACATCCCCACTGAGTTCCATGGGCTTAGTTCCAACTTTCAAGTAAGTGTGCATGCATGGGCTTGTAGCCTTAGTGTTCAAGCATGTACATTTGCCAGTGTATGCATTAGGGCCAAAATGCATCCACTCCAAACTCAAATTTGCCTCCTTCAATCTGGCACCTTCCAGATGTGTTGGGACTACAGTTCCCATCACCTCCAGTCAGCATGGCCATGAACAATGAAAACTTTACTACCAATTTGCACCAACCATGCAATCTTATGCATGTCTACACAGAAGTAAGTCCCACTGAATTTAATGAGGCCTTCTCTTAGGTAAGGATTGCAGCCCAAAGGACATTTTAAAGCAGGGCTCTCCAATCTTGGGTCCCCAGATGTTGCTGGACTACAGCTCCCAGAATCCCTTGCCATTAGCCATGCTGGCTGGGCATGCTAGGAGCTGTAGGCCAGCAACATCTGGGGACCCAAGGTTAGAGAGCCCCGTTTTAAAGAGATACTGGAAATGTCTGCAGCAGGCCAATTTGGACAATGATTTCTAGAGACAGAACCAGAAAAACTGGGGCTGTCCCTGGTACGTAGAGGTCATTGGAGCATATGGGGTCCTGACAAAGTAGCTATTTCATTTTCTTCCCCCCCCTATTGGGGTTTGCAAAGAAGTCACATCCAATGGGATTTATTGCATGATCATCTCAAATGGGGGGGGGCACTCAAAGTATTATGCTAGCTTTGCCTGCTATTTAGAATGAACACAGAAACCTCCAGCTGAGCTTCCCACAGATAAAATCTGGTAAATAACCAAATAACTTTTAAGTAATTCAATAGATAAACGTAAGATTTCCAGGGCAGAAGCCGCTCAACTTCCAGGCAAGCTTGGCCCCTCCTCATTTCAGATACAGTCATGCCTCGGATTGAGAGCATAATCCGTTCCGGAAACGTGCTTGTAATCCAAAACACTCTTATATCAAAACGAAATCCCACCCACCCCCCAAAAAAATTGTACAGAGATTTTTAATTGAAGCCTTAACTACAGAACTTGTATTGCAAGACGTCGCTTGTATATCAAGTTTTTAAAAAAATTACAGGTAAATAAATATTTAAAAATTTGCTTGTCTTGCAAAACACTCTCAAACCAAGTTACTTGCAATCCAAAGGTATTACTGTATTGCCTGCTTAAATCAAGGAGGTAATGTAACCACTAGTTAGAGTGGGAGGAAAGGGTTAATTGAGCAATCCCCAGGGTGCATGTTTTGTAACCCCTCCTCCCGACTTCCTGCCTCTCTGTGGCCAGCTCTCTCTCCCTCCAACATGATGGAAACACCCATATGAATAAACAGACTGTAAGTAAAACTAATACATGTCTTTATTACTTTATTACAGTACTGTGAGGATAAAATGGCGGGAATTATGTATGCCACCTTGAATTCCTGGGAGAAAAGGTGAGGGATAAATGCAATTTATTTATTTATTTATTATATTTATACCCTGCCTTTTTTCCTGCAAGGAACCCAAGGCGGCTTATCCTCACAACAACCCTGTGAGGTAGGTTAGGCTGAGAGTCAGTGACTGGCCCAAAGTCACCCAGTGAGTTTGGACAATCCATTTCCTCTTAAGAGCCTTTTTAGCCAGGTTTAACAACCCACGTGGTGATAACCAGTTTCAATAACCAGGCTGTGCATAAGGGGGGGAAACTCTGCTTCCACCTAACCAGTATAGGACCGACTCCTTTCCATATCCTCCCAACAGAAATTCCCTCTTCTACGCAGCTATTAAAGGTGCAGGAGCCCTGTCCTCTTGCATCTGGCCACTGTAACCCTTAGCAATCTGTACAATAGTGCCAGGTGTGCACACTGCACACTCATACAGTGAGCCCTGGAGCACTTCCAGACTAGGCTTTTCTGGCACCATCACCTCACCTCATTTACAGAATTTTACAGGAGTTCCAGTCAGACAATGACTTCTTCTTGTAACCCTCCCGTGTTTTCCCACTGCTTCTTTTGTTTTTGTTTTTTCTTACCGTGGAAAATCCATTAAGGGCTTTTCTACACGAGATATTTATTGTGTGCTTGTCATTCCCTACTCATGGTTGTTTACAGGGTTCTTTAGATGACATTGTGACCTCCAGTTTCACTTCTGTGTCTAATGAGCACTTTCAGCAAGTTTTTTTTAGAGCGGGGAAAATGCAGTATTTATTGTAAAAGTGAAAGAAAATGCTTTTTTCACTTGTGTATTTGTGCTGTTCTGCTATACCACAGTGCCACCTAGAGGTTATGGAGCAGAAAAGCAGGAAAGGAAACACTTCATGCAGTGCTCGGATCTCAATTCTGCGATGAAACCGAATGTTGATACAGACGATTGACAGCCTCATGTAGAAAAACTCTTAAGTAAAAATTAAAAAAAAGACGGAATAGCTGCACAATGCCTTCTAGCTGTTAGCAGTAGGACCAGGGCTTTTTTTCTGGTGGAACTCACCAGAACTGAGTTCCAGCACCTTTTCTTCTATTAATTGCATTACAATTTAATCGCCATCTACTCCCGAGGAAATGTAATCCAAGAGTTCCGGTACCTTTTTCTCCAGAAAAAAAGCACTGAGTAGGACCCTTCCATCTGGAAGCATCCCTGTTGTGAGAGTAGCAATGATGCAAGTAGAGTTGCGGTCCCTATTTTCATCTTTGAAATGTTGGAGGAATTGTGTACCAAGAAATGTTCACCCCGTGATGTAGGACACGAGATTTTGCCTTGCTAGGTCAGACTGGAGGTCCATCTAGTCCAGCACTCTGCCTCCATCAATGGCTACTCAGATACTCCTAGGAAGCATAACAGTGTGACAGAGACAACCCTTGGCTGTGTGTGTTCTCCTGTATCTAGTCGCCAGAGGAATCCAGGATCTGGACATGAGACAGCCAGTGTAGTGGTTAAAACATTGGGACTAGAATGGGAGACACCCAGATTCAAATCCCCACTTGGCTATGAAGCTCACTGGGTGACCTTGGGTCAATCCTCACCTCTCAGCCCAACCTACCTCACAACAGTACTGTGAGGATAAAATGGCGGGAATTATGTATGCCACCTTGAATTCCTGGGAGAAAAGGTGAGGGATAAATGCAATTTATTTATTTATTTATTATATTTATACCCTGCCTTTTTTCCTGCAAGGAACCCAAGGCGGCTTATCCTCACAACAACCCTGTGAGGTAGGTTAGGCTGAGAGTCAGTGACTGGCCCAAAGTCACCCAGTGAGTTTCATGGCCGAGCGGGGACTAGAACCTGGATCTCCCGAGTCCCCAGTCCAACACTCAATAAATTTAAAGAACAATAATGCTCATTAGGCAAATCTATCCCCCCCACACACACACACACGATTACAGCCTCTCATGTATAGCTTGCAGATATTAGAATTTATGCAAAAAAATCAGAGGAAACCTAGAGGAACATCTAGGGGGCCTTCCCCTTTGCTCTAGGCCTCCCTATGTCTATGGCAGCCTTGCCCAACTTGGCACCCTCCAGATGTGCACCAGTTCAGAGAGGGCTGATTTACAGCATCCCTGGCAGATGCCTGCTCCAACTTCCCTTGAAACAAATCCAAAAGAAAAACTGGGAGTTTTTTTGCAGGTGTCACTTGCATGGTGCCTGCTGAAATACCCTATTCTACACAAGGGGCGGGTTCACACCCACCCAGGCAATAAGCCACTGTGGGCTGGTTGTTTCGCAAACAAACCACTGTGTGCCTGACAGACGACTGGGCTCACTGTGGGTTGTTTTCTTCCTCAGTCCTCCAGACCAGTGTTCTCCAACCTTGGGTCCCCAGATGTTTTTGGCCTACAACTCCCAGCATGCCCCAGCCAGTTTTGTAGGCCAAAAACATCTGGGGACCCAAGGTTGGAGAACACTGCTCCAGACAGTATCCCATGGCACACTGTGGCAGGACCGACTTGTTTCCCCGTCCCATATTTTGTCCCTGACCAAAACCCAAACAAACCCATTGTCCTATCAAAACCCTGTTTTAAAGGGGACCCAGAGTTTTGACACCTGTCAAATCTTTTTTTCCTGAAAAGAGGGTCGGGCTCGGGGATACACATTTGCACTTTCCCATGCAGCTCGAGTCTCAGGGAAAAGTGCAAAAGTGTATCGTCCCGAGTACTATCAGGGCAAAAAAGAAAAACATGAGGATCTCACCACGAAAGGGGTGTAAAACTCGCCACCCCTTTTTCACAAGCTAAGATCCCTCACGCCTTTGCTTTCCCTTGACAGTTTGCCTTTTGTTAGCTGAAGGAAGGGGCTGCCTAGGCATACCCTGTAATATTGCCCATGGGGAAAGGATTAAGTATGATTTATTTATTTATTTATTTAATACATTTTTATACCGCCCAATAGCCGAAGCTCTCTGGGCGGTTTACAACAGTTAAAACCATAAAATACAATATAATATAAATATAAGATTTAAAACCACAGATTAAAAAACAAACAGCAAAGCTGAATGATCAAATTCAGAACCCCTTGCGGCTGCATTAAAGTACTAATAAAAACAGTTGGGAGACATTTCATGTGTCACCCAAGTAATGTTCTATCTAGCTTGGCCCTTAAGGTCTTTATGATATACCGGTACTTCTGATACCTGGGATGATTCCAGATGAGGTTGTTATTGCGCTATTACCCTGCCTCATTCACAGAATTTTACGGTTGGAGGGACACACACACACAATGTCTTCCACTCAAAACCCTCCAGTGTTTTTCCACGGTGACCTGTCTTTATTTCACGGTAGGAAATCTGTTAAGGAGAGAAAGACGGAACAGCTGCACAATGCCTTCTAATTGGTAATGATAGGAGACCTCAGTCTGGAAGCACTCCTGGAGTACAACATACACCCACCTTATGCATCATTGTGCATGCACAAGGGAGAAGGTTTTCCTGTCCAAATACTTGCAAACAGGAAGCAAGAAAGAGTTGGTGCCCCACTCCCAGTTGGGAATATTTTAAATGGAAAAGCTGCATACTGTATTATACATATGTGAGCCCTTTATTATTACTTGACATACTGGACATTAGCATTTTGTACTCTGGTATGAGAACCTAAGTACAAATGCTGTTACAAACATCAACCCAGTATTTGATCTATTGGGCCCCACTGGTCACTGGAATCAGGGCGGCCTTGGGCTTTAGCTTGCATCAGATTTGGGGGTTTAAATTTTAACCACAGGAACTGGAAGCGAACTAAAACAAGATATTTTCCCTTTTATCCTGCCACTGGAACTTTTAAGTGAAAATGATTGCAATGGAACAAACAGTACTAATAATAATACTCAGTATTTAAAAAGTGCTTTAGAGTATACAAAACAGATTATATCAGTATGCCATACAACGGCCCTGTAAAGTAGGCCAGTACTATTATCTCCAAGCAACAGATGGGCTTAGTGGTGAGAGTATGGCGTAGTGGTGAGCATGTTGGCATGGGACTTGGGAGATCCGGGTTCTAGTCCCTACCATGAAACTCACTGGGTGACTTTGGGCCAGTCACTGACTCTCAGCCTAACCTACTGCACAGGGTTGTTGTGAGGATAAAATGGAGAGGAGGAGGAGGAGGAGGAGGAGGAGGATTATGTAAGCCGTCTTGGGTTCCTTGCAGGAAAAAAGGCGGGGTATAAATATAACAAATAAATAAATAAATAAAATAGGTTGCCTAGATGAGAGATTTCAACCAGGTGCTTCTAAGTTCACAGTTTGGCCTCTTAGCGATCCCACTACACTGGCTCTATGCATCAGTATAACCTAGGTAGCAGCGAGTTTTTCAAGTTTTTCAGCCTGGAAAAAAAATGTGTAAGTTTCGGAATAATTTATTCCAGCAACAGAATCGGAGAACTTTGGATGGAACACTGGGTGGTATCTGCGAATCCCAGGCAAGATGGGAAGGAGGACGGCCGATGAGAAAGGGATGGCCAATGCGATGGGGGAGAGAGAATGAGCAGAAAAGAGGGCATACTGTGAGTTGACAAGAGCAACAGCAAGCCTGGCACGGCTCTGTGCGCAAACCACGGGAGGGGGGCAAGTCTGCCTTCTTCGCTCAGCAGTGTAGCTCCAGTGTGATTATTAACAGCAAAAGGACACCCAAACCAGCCCACCAGCTCTGCCAGGAAAATTTACTCAGAGATGGGGAAACCAGCCAACTGGCTCCCGAGACGACGGCTGGCTGTGCAGGAAGGGATTAGCAGAAGAAAAAGTGTCACAGGGTTACCCTTCACTGTAAAGGGTGATGCGCTGCCATGCCCCTGAGGCGCAGAACCCCACACACAAAAGCTGAGCACCTATCTGGCTCAGAGCCTAAGGAGAAACAAAGAGAAGGAGAAACAAAGAAAGGCAGTACTGGCTAGATGACAGTGTTCTCCAACCTTGGGTCCCCAGATGTTTTTGGCCTACAACTCCCAGCATGCCCCAGCCAGCTATGCTGGCTGGGGCATGCTGGGAGTTGTAGGCCACAAACATCTGGGGACCCAAGGTTGGAGAACACTGGGCTGGAATAACAGTCAGGAGGCCGCCCAGAGAAAAGCGGGGGCCCTTCTCTTGACTGTCGTTTTACAAGCCTTGTGGCTTTTGTAAGGCGCCCTTAGACAAGCGGCTCTTAGATCATAGAGTTGGAAGGGGCCTACACACACAAGGCCATCGAGTCCAACCCCCTGCTCAATGCAGGAAATGGGGGGGGGGGGTCTCCCATCCAAGTAATAACCAGGCCTGAGCCTGCTTAGCTTTCCACGCTCACACAAGCTGAGCCAGCATAAGCCACAGGCTTGTGGAAAGGCACAATACAGGTGTTTTAATGAATAACAATAGAAACATGTAGGGGTTCAGCATGAAGCCCCCGCTTCCTTTCATCAGGCTACCTCTAGAAGCCAGGTGTGCTACAGTGGAAGTCTAACCTCTAGCTCAGTGTTCTCCAACCTTGGGTCCCCAGATGTTTTTGGTGTACAACTCCCAGCATGCCCCAGCCAGCATAGCTGGCTGGGGCATGCTGGGAGTTGTAGGCCAAAAACATCTGGGGACCCAAGGTTGGAGAACACTGCTCTAGCTTCTCCACTTGGAAGGCCCAGGGTAGCTGGGTTGGGAAAGAATTCTGCTCATTACCTTGCAGAGCTGGGATTCAGATTCAGTACCAACAATTCCAGTATAGGCCTAGAAAACCCATCGGACTGAGTCAACACATAAAATAGTTCTTCATGTCCACAACGACCGCAATTTGAGAGCCCCAGGCTGGGGTGGAGGTTTAGTATAATTTCCCCACAGGATTCAACCCCTAGGAGCCACGCTCTAGTTAGTTAATTGCCAGTTGGCTTTCCATCACACAATCTGCTGCATATTGCAGAGCCCTGTGGATCTCAGCTTTTATTGCTTTTATTATTTGCTACTAAAACGAACATGTTTCTAGCCCTCATGGTAGCTGAGAAAATTATTTTAAAACAAGCATTAACAGTGTCTGCTCATATATATTTTCAATAATTCTGCCTCTTCTCGTGAACCCGAGTCCCTGTCTCCATATGTGCTTGAGGTGAATCTACATCAGGGGTGCACAACCTTTTCGGTCTCGAGGGCCACACTGGGTATCTGCTGGGGTAGCGCATGTTCTCAAGCCATTCACACACACATTCATTCATATATACAGGCACTCACACTCCCCCCAGCAGCAGCATATCTTGGTCTTACAGCAACAGCATCTGGTCCAGGTCACAGTATCAAGGTGTTGGAAGCCCCCACTCCACTCGCCAAAAAATAAAAGGAAAAACGCTCTAGGAATGGGCTCTATGGTCTCTGTCATAAAAGCCTCATTCCTAAAGCATCCTCAGAGCATCCTAGGAAGCAGGCAGGAACCTTCAAGCATTCATTCTAGGAATGAGGCTTCTATGGCAGGAACCATAGAGCCTGTTCCTTGAGTGGGTTTTTTTCCCCCTCCTCTTCCCCCCACTTTTGGGGGGGGTAGTGGCAGATGCTGAGGGTGTGGGGGGCCAAAAACAGCCAGCAAAGAAAACAAGACTGGGTTTTTGCACTTGGCTTCAGGCTGCAAGGGTTTGCAGTTTGCTTTGGGGGGGGGGAACTGATACCGCTTTAAAGACTAGCAATTTCTGCTGCAGTGCTTGCTTGCACACTCTCAAGCTATGAACTTGCGGGTGGGGGACACCTGATTTGTCACGGTCGGGCTGGGGCTGTGGATGACACAGAAGCATGTCAGGGGGATAAGAGAGCATCGGTGGAGTTAGAGGCAACAAGAGTACAGGTTGTAGCTGGCATGACAATCTGAGGTGTAGGTAGAATGTGGCAAGCGACAAAGGGGAATCCGAATAAGCAAAGCAGGGCTGGGCATGGGGCAGGTCATATTCATAGTTATAGTCCCTTGTATACCTCTTTTCAGTAAATGTTACACTGTAGGTAAGGATCTAAGGCAGTGTTCTCCAACCTTGGGTCCCCAGATGTTTTTGGCCTACAACTCCCAGCATGCCCCAGCCAGCTATGCTGGCTGGGGCATGCTGGGAGTTGTAGGCCAAAAACATCTGGGGACCCAAGGTTGGAGAACACTGATCTAAGGAGAGCTGGAACTCCTGCACAAGACTAGAAAGCAGCCAAAAATGCTGCTCTGCTGCTGCTGATCAGGCAAGGACCACACACACAACTTTCATTCCTGATACCTGGTTTGGCCAATCTGAAGGCAGGAGCAACTCCAGAAAAAAATAGCTTGGGGGAGCAAAGGGGTGGCGAACACAATTATTTGGAGAGTAAGGTTTTAATCCATACTATATGGGCAAATTCTGGGGGTCGGGGGCTGCATTACAACACACACACACCCGAACCCACTGGGGGCTGTACCCCACCCCCACAGAATTTGCTGCTGAATTCACCGTGTTGGCAAAAATCGCACTGATTTAGGAAGGAAACAAGGCTTGTGGGGGGGAACTCACTTCGTTTCTCAGCAGAAATGTACTTCTGTGGGAAACAAGGTGTGTGCTCCCCATGCGGGGGGGGGGGGAGGAAGATGGGAAAATGTGTCTTTACTGGGCTGTTGATAGCTGGTGGCTACTAGCAAGTGGAACATTTACTACCCAGCAAGTGGAACATTTACTACCCAGCGGGGGAGCTCAGACCAGTTCTGTCTGTCCATTTGGGAGCAGGGCTTGAGAGAAACAGTTTGGGAGTTGGACTGTAGTCAGTGAAGAAAACAGAAGTCTGAATTTCTGCAGCTGGCTAGGGGGCTCCAGGGGTACACTGTTTGCTTTTGGGGAGACTGATGCTGCTTTAAAGACTATCAGTTTCTGCCGGGATGCTCACCTGTTCTTAAACTCAGCTTGTATATTTGTAAATAAACTTCCCTCCTTCCTCTCTCTTTCACACACACCACCACAGATCTCCAATAATATCTCCTTATAAAGGAAACTGGCCATGTAAAAACCCTCCTGAAATTTCCTACACCTCGGGGAAGTTGGGAGCACGAAACAGTTCCAGTGTTGTTTAACTCCATCTGATGCAAAGTAAATAATAAAATTATAAGTTTCTTTTTCTCTGTCAGGTTATGCCCAGAGAAGAACACAATAGTACAAAAGTGTCCAGCAACAATTGTTTTGTTCTGAGCCCCACGCCATATTTAGGCAGGGTGATAACCTCGGTATCACCAAGCCTCCTACGGTACTCATAATTCAAGAAAGGCCAGCTTCCAAAAACCTAGCAGAGCACTAGGAAGGGCTGTGTATCAGGCTCTGCAAGAGCTAGAATCTGCCAACAGGTGGAGGATCATCAGCACACAAGAGGGACCTCTGCTTTGCATCCTAAGCATCCTTCCCCAGACAGAGCATTTATTTTATTTATTTATTTATTATATTTATACCCCGCCTTTTTTCCTGCAAGGAACCCAAGGTGGCTTACATAATCCTCCTCCTCCTCCTCCTCCTCCTCCACCTCCTCTCCATTTTATCCTGGACTGCTTCTGATTGCTTCCTGCCTTTTTCTTCCTATCCAAGCTAGATTTAGCACTGGAGTGATGTTAAAAATTAACGAAGAGGTTCAGGAACTCGGGGGCCTATGCAATCTGTTTTACATACCACGCAAGTCTCTCAACCAAAGTCCGGCCCACGTTTGTTCGTCTGGCTTGATGCCTGTTTTTGTGCACCACCACCCCCAGTACCTGAAGGAATTATGTAGCCAGGCCATGCCCCAATTCCTTTGATTTCTACTACCCTAGTGGCCAGTTTAAACCAGGATGGATTGCAAGTTCCCAACTGAATTTGAAACACACGGACTAATTTCTAGGAGAGGGAGAGATGGCTTAAAGTTGCCTGGAAATGCCACCTTCTGGCCTGAAAACTCTGCCTCCTATTCTCGGGTGCATATGATTGACTCTAGCTCCTGACTGTCAACACAAAAGCACTTTGCACATGCTTACAGACATCTAAGTATTTTTATTTATTTATTTATTTATTTATTCTTTCATTAATTTTTGCACCAAATGTTCCGGAGTGGTCCTACTGTGGAAAACCGGTGCAAAATCCACCCATAAAATTGTAGATATTCAACATACATACATCAAAAAATCAAAGGTGGATAGAAAGTCTGGTTCTCCATAAGAAAAGAGAATTGCCCCCATATCCTGGAGCTTACTATTATCATCCTTTAGGGAAGGGGTATGCAAACTTCAAGATTGTGGGGTCTGTTTTGTTTTTTTACTAGAACCCCAAGATTCTCAAACTAATGGGGGGGCGGGGGCGGAGTCAATGACCTATTAACCCCATGAGACATACACTGTATATACAAATACAGTTCTACATCTCACCCCTACTTTGCAACGATTACCTGGGAGATCTGACCAGTTTTATACAGATTATCTATTGGCCGGTCAGAATTTTCAGGTAACTTCTGGCGTGGCTAGATTTTGCGCAGCTGCAATCACTTGTCAACGAGGGATGATGTTGACTGTTTGAGAATGTTTTAATTTGTTAAAATCTTGATTTTTATGAGTGGGACACATGCCAGTTTTAATCACTTATGTATTTTAACTAATTTTTATCATTTTTTATATTATTGTATTCACTGTGTATTCTGTCTTGTTGGTCTTCTGAATATTATTGTTTTATTTTACTTGATAGTCTTCCGACCGTAATAAATTGAATTGGGGGGGGGAATAGTTCTACATCTGAGATTCTATAGATCACAGATTGTAAAACAAAAGTCTCCAAGCAGCCAGCAGAGCTGCACAAAGACTTGGTCAAAAGTACGGTAAGCAATTAATATTTCCATTGTCCAGGTGAGAAACGCTGAGGGTGGAATATAAGTGATGAGCACAAGGCCAGCCATGTACTCGTGTTCCCCAGCAACTGGTATTGAGAGGCGTACTGCCTCCCATATGGGAGGAGATATATATATATATATATATATATATAGCTAGCCATGGATCCTCATGAATGTGTCTAATCCCTTTTTAAAGCCATCCAAGTTGGCAGCCGTCACTACATCTTGTGGTTGCGAGTTCTAAAGTTTAACTATGTCAGGGGTGCAGAACCTTTGGCCCACGGGGCACCCCAATCCAGCCCTCACTGCCCCTCGGGGGTTTCCTCCAAAAGGTGGAGGGCTTGGAGCTTAAGCCCCACCCCCTGGAGGAATCCCCTCAGAGGGCATCTCCCCCCCACACACACACTATCTCCAATCTGAGAACAGAGATAACAGTGGGGATTCTCCTGCTGCCCTGTATGGGGGGGATGTGGGGCGGCGGCACTAGGACTCACCTGCACTGGGGCAAGTGGCCCCTCTCCCCACACGCATGTGAGTCCCCTTCTGCTTAGCCCACTCCGCCACCTTCCCCCATTGCGGGAAGGAGGCAGGGTGTGCAAAGCGGCCGAGTCCCCTATTCCTATTCCACCAGAGAAGCAAAGGGGACTCAGACACTTCCCCCATTGTAGGAGCACACAAAGATGGAATAGAGCTGAGCTAGTCCCAGGCCCAAGTGCTGGACCCAAGCGGTGCCTGGGAGCAAATGATGTCATGTGGGTCGCCAAGGAGGTAGTGGAGTTGCAACTCGATTCATCTGGATGATACTGATTATCTGGATCCATTTCAGTTGGGCTTTTGCACGGGATATGGAACTGAGACTGCTTCAGTTGCCTTAGAGCAGGGCTCTCCAACCTTGG
Source organism: Shinisaurus crocodilurus (assembly GCA_021292165.1). Taxonomy (NCBI): domain Eukaryota; kingdom Metazoa; phylum Chordata; class Lepidosauria; order Squamata; family Shinisauridae; genus Shinisaurus; species Shinisaurus crocodilurus. The sequence continues at coordinate 30,960 of JAHFWL010000814.1, read as the reverse complement.
GTCCCACAGATGTTGCTGCACTACAGCTCCCAGAATCCCTTGCCATTAGCCATGCTGGCTGGGTATGCTGGGAGCTGTAGGCCAGCAGCATTTGGGGACCCAAGGTTGGAGAGCCCTGCCTTAGAGGATGACTTATGCTGGGAACTGGATGGGGGGAATGCAACCCTGTTACTTGTCCTGGACTTCTCAGCAGCCTTGGAGACCACTGACCATGGTATCCTTCTGGACTGCCTGGAGGGGGTGGGCCTTGCGGGTGCTGTTTTGCAGTAGTTTCAGTCCCTTCTGTTGGGTCCTTTCCAGAAGATGGCGTTGGGGGGATTACTGTTTGACTTCACAGCCATTGGCCTATGGTGCCCCACAGGGTTCTATCTGGTCCCCCATGTTATTTACATGAAACCGCTGGGCTGGGAGAGTTCACTTGGAGAACTTTGGAGTAATGTGGCACTAACAGGCTGATGAGACCCAGCTCATGCTCTTTGTCACCTAAGGAAGCAGTTGAAACCCTTGAACAGCGTGGCGTAGTGGTGAGAGTGTTGGACTGGGACACAGGAGATCCGGGTTCTAGTCCCCGCTCGGCCATGAAGCTCACTGGGTGATTTGGGCCAGTCACGGACTCTCAGCCTAACCTACCTCACAGGGTTGTTGTGAGGATAAAATGGAGAGGAGGAGGAAGGTTATGTAAGCCGCCTTGGGTTCCTTGCAGGAAATAAGGCGAGATATAAATATAATAAACAAACAAACAAACAAACATTGCCTGGGTTCAGTAGTGAGCTGGGTGAGGGTAAACAAGGTAAGGTTAAAACCCAGACAAGATGGTGTTGTTGGTCAGTAGAAAGCTGGACTTGGGGATCGTGATTCAACCTGTTCTAATAAGGGTTACACTCCCCCTGAAGGATCCAGTGTGTAGCTGGGGATCCTGTGCTGATCCTGCACTGTCCCTGGATCTTCAGGTTGTAGAGGTGGCACGGAGAACATTTGCACAATTATGCTTAGTGCACCAGCTGCAATCCTGCTTGACTTGGCAACAGTTATCCAAGCCTTGGTTACATCACAGTTAGGATTACTGCAATGCATTCTACCTGGGACTATCCTTGAAGAGCACCCAGAAGACACAACTAGTGTGAAATGCAGCAGTTAGGCTGTTAGCCAGTGAACAATATCAGGATCGTATTACATCTGTCTTGAAAAACCTGCACTGGTGGCCAATTGCTTTCTGGGTACAATTCAAGGCGTTGGTTTTAACCTTTAAACCCCTGAGTGCAATCCTGTGCATCTTTAAGCAGAAAAAAGTCCTACTACAACTCCCAGCATTCCCCAGCCAGCCTGTCTAAATATACATAGGATTGCACCCTAAATGGCTTAGGATTTGGCTATCAAGGGACTGCCTGTCTTGTTATGAACCTGCCCGGGGAATTAAGATTTGCAGAAGAGGCCCTCTTGAGGACACAATTACCCACAGAAGCCCATTTGTCAGACACACATGAAAGGGCTTTCTCCTGTGTCGCTCCCAAATTGTAGAATACGCTCCCTCAGGATGGTTGGCCCCCACTTGCTTGGCTTTTAGAAAGGGTGTGAACATACATCTTTTAAATTTAGCCTTTTAAATTATGTAGTAGTTTTAATGTTCTAACGTTTTACTATTTTTAATGTTCTCATTGTGTTAAGATTTTATTGTTTTTAATCGCTGTGCACCGCCTTAGTGGCTTTTTAACAGATAAGACAGTAGACACGTAAATGTTAATAAGTAATGGGGATGGGGATGATGTTAAAATTGGTATAAAAATAATCATATAAAGATTTGGTTTTTATTCACATATGACGATATACTTAACTTTTGGTAACCTTACAGACAAGTAAGGAAGATGAAACGTTGCATTTTAATATATGGCTTTAATTTATGAGTTTCACCTCAGTCAATATAACTTTAGGAGATTTAATCTTCCTAACATTGGAGGTAATCCCCCCCCCAAAATGTGGAGATAAAAAGTGTATTGCATTTTCATCAAAATGTATGGTGTGAATGTCTCAGCACCACAGACACACACACACACACACACACACCCCAAGACTGAACCCCTTGGATTCTCAAAGCCATACTCTATCCAAGTCCAACCTCTGCCACATTTGACATAGTGTACAGCATAGTGACAGGCAGTGGTTGTGAGGATAGTTACCGTAAAACACTTTGTACACTTAAAAAACAAACTCCAGAGAAATTATTACAATACAGTAATACCTTGGATTGCAAGTAACTTGGTTTGAGAGCGTTTTGAAAGACAAGCAAATTTTTAAATATTTATTTAATTTTTTTTTACTTGATATACAAGCGACGTCTTGCAATATAAGTTCTGTAGTACGTCTTAAATTAAAAATCTCTGTACAATTTTTTTTGGGGGGATTTCGTTTTGATATAAGAGTGTTTTGGATTACAAGCACGTTTCTGGAACGAATTATGCTCTCAATCCAAGGCATGACTGTATTTAGTATGCATACAGTGATTTTGCGAAAGGGTTCAAAGTCCTTCCCATCCATCCCTTCAGAAATCTTTACAACACCACTGCAAGGCAGGCCAGTGGATCACTGCCCCTATCCCTAGAGACACGGAGGCTGAAGCTGAAGCAGAGGCTCGCTTGAGGCCACTCGATTATTTCATAGTTAAGCTAAGATTTGAACTGGGCACTTTCTGGCTCAGAGTTCTTACCCCACTCGCATTCGCACTAAGCTTTTGAGAAGTTCCTCGCCTCCTTGACCCAGCCTTAGATCTCCTCCTTGCTCCTTTTTTGACCCCAGTCCTCCTTTCCCAAAGCCCTGTCATATAACGCTCACCTTCAACTGGAAACTTCACCTTGATACCTTAGGTGAGAATGAAGAGCAGACGCTTTTGCTTCCTTTCCCATCTGTTAAATCTCCCAAAGATTGATCTTGTCTCATCCCCCCTCATAGCCCCCACCAGGCGACGCCAGGAGCCATCAAACTCCCAAGCCCCAACAATGTGATTATGATTCCAGTCCCCAGTACAAGTACGTACACACACACATGCACACACATGCCACATATACAGACTCACACACACACACACCCCATCTGAAGCGTTCTTACTGGTCTCAGGAGGTCCTGTGCCCCTCCCATGTGCCACCATCCCTTAAATGTGGGCAATCACCAGGGCAAAGGAGAGATTCCTCCCCTCAACTTTTTTTGCCTCACCTCCTTTTCTGCCCCCCCCCCCCCACCGCCAAAAGCTCTTCCTCCATGCTGGGCCTATTTCTCCGGATCACTGCTCCCAATCTGAAGTGAATATACAGTAATACCTTGGATTGCAAGTAACTTGGCCTGAGAGCGTTTTGCAAGACAAGCAATTTTTTAAATAAAATTTGACTTGATAAACAAGCGACGTCTTGCAAGACAAGTAGGGATGTAACCGCTCGCCTCGAGCGGGCATAGCGGGCCGAAATCGGCCCCACTCACGCCCGCCAGAGACTCGCTTTGATATAAGAGTGTTTTGGATTACAAGCACAGTTCCGGAACGAATTATGCTCTCAATCCAAGGTATTACTGTACCAGCTAAGGCGTAAAGATATGTGTCCAGTCACCGCATGGACAACAAGCAGGCTTACCCATATTTCCAGCCTGGTTCTCCTACCCAAAGATTAGGCCCAGTGGATCCTCTCTCCGAAAATATCGGGGGGGGAGGGGAGTTTCCAGAGCTCATGTTTGCACGGGAATGGATATGGCCACCCCTGTGCTCAGTTTTGATCAGATATGGAGTAGAAGGAAAGGGGGGGGGAGATACTTTGCACATACTCAGAGACACTCTTTTTGTTTCAGTATGAAGTCACATGTTCTGGGACTGATGATCCCTTGCACTCTAAATAGGCTCCAACTTCCAGGGCTCAAATTAAGACATGCCTGTCTGTCTGTCTGTCTGTCTAATCCTACTGTCTGTCACCAGACCCCAGATCTATCCCTATTCTTTGTAACATTCGACACTAGGATCCCCAAACATGACCGCTGTATATTTGGCTCTCGCTTCCCTCTCCCACCAGCCCCTGCCCACAGCTCTTGCCCCAGGGTCCCAACTAGGCGCCCTACCTGAACCACAGCCATGCCCGTGGGGGCCTGTCGGGTCCCCTCCTAGCCTCTCCAGCAGTCTCCCCAGCAAGCGATCGGGGCTCTCGGGTTCTGCCAGCGGTGCCCAGCAGCAGGTGGGCACCGAGTCAGGGCTGAGCTGGGTCTCGCCACCGCCGCCGCCACCCCCCGGGGACAGCTCCTCCGACGAGAAGGACGTTGGGGAGCGCAGAGCGGAATCGGGGGGCCGCAGCTCCAGCCAGCGCCCGTCGCCAGAGGTTTCCATGCCCCCTTCGGGCAGCTCTTCGGGGGGCTCCTTGAGGAATCCAGGCAGCAGGATCTTGGAGACGCTTTGCCTGCGGGTCAGCTGCCCACCCCCGGCCCCAGGGCCAGCCCGTGCGGCCAAGTGGGAGCCCTGCTTCTTTAGGAATTTCTCCAAAGGCTTCATCCCGCCAGCCACGGCGGGGGCACTCAGGGGCGCGGCAGGGCCCCAGGACGAGGGGTGATCCAACGTGCCCTGCTCAGCCTTGGCCAAAATTGGGGATCCGGGGGCGGACCGCTTCGTGTGCTGGAGGTGGGGGCGTGGAGAGAGGCGCGCGATCAGAGAGCCATGGCGATGCCAGACGTCGGGGCGAGGGTCGGGGCGAAGAGAGCTGGGCACCAAGGAGGTGGCGGCACGGAGGGAGCTGCCTCCGGGGACGGGGGAAGGCGAGGGGAGGCGGGGGAAGCGCAGCAGCTTTGGCCAAGTCTTACTGAGCGTGGGAAGGAATCAGGGGGCGGGGTGAGTGGGGGGGATGTCTTCCTCCACTCTCACCCAGCCGCGGCGCGAGCGATGAGAGGCGCCCCCGATGGCGCTGCGTTCCGGCTGACCCGTGCAGCGATGAGTGATGATGCGGGGGGGACACACAGAAAGGCCGGCTGCTGTCTAGTCTTCTCCTCTTTGGCCACCACAGACGCGTGGCGATGGCAAATCCCCTTTGGGGAGATCCGCCGCCGCCGCCGCCGCCGCCGCCTCCCTCTGCAGAGCCAGGCGCGCGCCCTCGGCCCCGGCAGGGCTTTCCCGGAGTCGATGAGGGGGCCCCGCTTGCCAGCCGGATCTCGCTGCCGCCGCCACCACCGCCACGCAGCCTCTGCCTCGTCTCCTTCGCCTTTGCCACTCACTCCGCGCGCTCTCTATTCGCCGGGCTGCTGCTGCGAGCGGGACCCTCCTTTATAGATGCTCATGAAAGCGGGGGAGGCAGCTACTGGCGGCAGCAGGAGCGGGGGCTGAAACCTGCTTTTCTCTGCAGGGGGAGTTTGCATGCCCCCCCCTCTGCTCGACACCCCCTCTTCCTGCAGGAAGCCCCCTTCTTCTTCGTGCTTCCCGGCCTGGGAAGAAGCAGGAGTCGCGAATCGGCAGGCTTCGTCCACAAGCGGCCAGGCGCTTTCCCTCTACCTCTCTAGATCGCCGCCCGCCTCCTTCCCGGGAGAGTAGCCAGCGCCAAGCCCCGCCCCCATCTCTTCTCCCCTTAGCCCCTCCCCCTTCTCTACACCCCCCCTCCTTTTTTTCTTTTTGCCCGCACTTGTTGCATGGAGCAATGAAGCCAAAATACACACCTTGATCTTGGGACTATTACTGGGATTAAAACGAAACAAACATAATGGAAAATCAGGTTGGTTGGGCAATGTTGCAAGTTTATAATTGTGGTTTATTTGCGTCGTGATGTAGACATTGCCCTCAGTTGCTTGGAGTGAAATAGGCAATACATTTTGGGTGGTGTAAATTGCCTGAATGAGTAGAGTTTATTATCTTCAACACTCGCTCACCCCCCTATTATTTAAGGCGTGCGTGTGTGTGTTATAGCTTCAGACTGAAGTATGAACTTTTCAAGTCCACGTCTTTAAAGAAACCACGATCTGATATTTTCAAGCAGACTGCATGCATTAATGCAGTTGATTCTTGCCTACAAAAAGCTCATGCCACAATAGATGTTAGTCTTTAGGGGACCATCAGACTCTGTTATTTTGGACGTATGTTAAAAAAAATATTTGCTTTCCTCAGATGTTAAATATTTGTTGTACTGATAATTGCATGATAATTCATTACTAAGTTTTTTTTTAAGTGTGTGGGGGGGGCGGAATCAACTTTATGTAACAGTGTGATCCTACACATATTTATTCAGCACTAAGTCCCATTGAGTATCTGGCCACTTCCCCCCCCCATCAAATACAGTCATGCCTTGGATTGAGAGCATAATTTGTTCCAGAAACGTGCTTGTAATCCAAAACACTCTTATATCAAAATGAAATCCCCCCAAAAAAAATTTGTACAGAGATTTTTAATTTAAGCCGTACTACACTACTTGTATTGCAAGACGCTGCTTGCATATCAAGTAAAAAATAAATAAATAAATATTTAAAAATTTGCTTGTCTTGCCAAACCCCCTCTAACCAAGTTACCGTACTTGCAATCCAAGGTATTACTATATATAAGCACCTGAATGCCAGTACAGCTGGACACGCCCACCTGCACTACACACACACACACACAGAGTTCCCCCCAATTCTCTTATATTTATATATGCATTATATTTATAGGCCTCTGTTATTAACACATGAGTGAACAAACAAACATGAAGCTTTTACAGGAAGGATTATACGAAGATCCCTTATACATAGTCAGACCACCCATTGCTCGCATCATTCCCAGGGCTGGCCCTACCATTAGGCAGTGAGGCAGCTGCCTCGGGCAGCAGATTCTTGGGGTGGGTGGGGGAGAGGGTGCAAGGTATTAGAGGGAAGAGCTGCATGTGTACCACACCGCCTGCCCGAACCGCCCAAGCTACCCTTCTGACCTCAGGTGCAGCAGAGGCATCCAAGAAAGATTTAGCAACTTGTTTAGTCAGCTTCTGCACATCTTGTCCTTTACCTCGGGCAGTGACACGCCTTCAGCCGCCCCTGATCATCCCCAGCCTAGCACAGCCAATTTGGGAGACGTGAGCTTGTGGAAGGCTGCTACAGGCTCGGCACTGACTGGTTTCAAACAGGAGACTTTCCCAGCCCTATCAGTGGAGAGGCCGGAGATTGAAACTGGGACCCTTCTGCATGCAAAGTGTGTGCTCTGTCAGTGAGCTACAGCCCCTCTCCACTGGTCCATCTAGCCCAGTGTTCTCCAACCTTGGGTCCCCAGATGTTTTTGGCCTACAACTCCCAGCATGCCCCAGCCAGCTACGCTGGCTGGGGCATGCTGGGAGTTGTAGGCCAAAAACATCTGGGGACCCAAGGTTGGAGAACACTGATCTAGCCTGGTATTGCCCACTCTCTGGCAGCGTCTCTTCAGAGTGTCAAGCATAGGTCTTTCCCAGCCCTGCCACCACCAGCCATCCTTTTAATGAGAGATGCCACAGATTGGACGTGGGACCTTGTGCGCACAAAACATGTGGTCTGCCACTGAGCTTATCTCTGGTGCTCCACTGAGAGGCACCACCAACGAGCTATATGCCCATCTTCATTTTTTTTTAGAAATGCTTAAGAGTTACATACAAAATCGACAGCACTACCATAAAACAATATCAAGAATAACATTTATGCCTTTATTTATTTATTATATTTATACCCCGCCTTTTTTTTCTGCAAGGAACCCCAAAGCGGCTTACATAATCCTCCTCCTCCGCTCCATTTTATCCTGACAACAGCCCTGTGAGGTAGGTTAGGCTGAGGGTCAGTGACTGGCCCAATGTCACCCAGTGAGTTTCATGGCCGAGCAGGGACTTGAACCCGGATCTCCCGAGTCCCAGTCCAACCTGTTACTGTATTTATTTTACAGTAATTTGTTTAAAAAAAAAACAAAACCAGACACAATTTACATTTTAATTGGTAATAATTTTAGGTTTATGAAGCGTTTATTTTTCTGCTTCTTCTCATTTTAATGTTTCAGTATTAACTAACTCATTTTATTCTGAAATAACTCTGCTGGACCAAAAGGTGGTATATAAATCTCTTTTTAAAATATGTATGTTATACACAGAAAGAAAAAGAGAGAGGTACGAAAAATATTCAAGCTTTCAAGATCTCCAGATCCGTTCATCAGGCAAGATGTTACAAAAAGCAGGTGGGTGGGGAGGCTGCTGACCATCTTGAAGTCAAGGTGTCTGCACGGTGAGAGTTGCAAGATGAAATGGGGGAGGATGGGCTGAATCCAGTGTTAGTCCTACATAGAGTAGACCCATTGAAATGAATGGGACAACTTAGACTAACATTGGATACAACCCAGGGTTTGCATTTTGGAGGTCCGCAATTTGAATGGCTGCAGCGTATGCCTTTAATGTACTGTTGTGAGTGGTAAGAAGTTCCAGAGACAGTTTGTTTGTTTGTTTGCTCTGGGGAAGAGAGCAGTGCACTGGAGAGTTACAGCATCTTTATAATATTTTCTTTAATTACAAATATACAAGCAGAGCATAAGTGGAGGCAAACAGCATGCAAATTCTTACCAGGCAGCAGATCCAGATCTGCTACTTCACATCAGATCTCGAAAGAGAGAAACACCCTGCAGCACCCCAAGGCACTTAACCCTCAGCTCTCACTTTGATTCATTCTGCCTCTGTTCCAACAGAGCTTCTTTTGTACACACACACTTGCATCAGCCCCCTCTCCTTATTGGGGGGGGGGAGTCGCATTCCCCCCAAGCTCGGATGGCTCTCCCACTCAAAACTCTCAAGAGAGATCTCCAACTGTTTCCTAACCATTAAGGAAAGTGAGCTCTCTACTGTTTGTCTTTGCTATGAAGCGATATCCATCACCTAATAAAAATATAGAATTTTGGAGTTCCAGGGCTGGGCCATGCATGCCCTTCACACAGGTTAGCCATCCCAAATAATAACGAGGGGGAGCCAACACTTAAGAGCTCATGATCTCCAAGTATTGTGTCCTTCCTTACAAAATAGGAAAACATTCCATTAATAGGAGTGACAGAAAAGTAGCTGGCCAGATTAACCCGAGGAACTCCCTGCAACAGGATACAGGCAAAGCCAAGACTGTAGTGTGATTCAAACAGTAATAAATGCATCCCTAGCGGTGATAAGAACTATTCTGAGATGGAAGAATGAGGGTGACCCAGTGTCTGCAGAAAAGAGGGTCCTTTCACTTGTCCCAGTTTGCACACTGGAAACATTTGAGAATCTCTGCAGGTCCGTAAGAACTGTTGTTGGCATGGCCCAAAGTGTATCGTTTGAAAGAGGGGCAAGCCAAGTGTCCTTTTGCTTGGTGCAAAAATATGCATAGAAAGAAACCTTTTGTTGACCCTGATACTCTGCCATCATGGTGTGGGCAGAGCCTTAAGTACTCCCCTTTCCTGTTCCTTGCTGCTTTTGTCCATTCAACACAACGTCCTCTGTTGTCTCCCACATGTACACACACATGTGCACTGTCTGTATTTACACTGCAACCTCCTTGGGCAGGGCCCTGTATTTTTGCATATGATACTCTGTAAAACTACACTGATGACAGTATAAAAAACATTACAACAACACCACATCGCCTGTATTTTCACCAGCAATGAGCAATGTAGTTCTTCCATGTCCCATGGGCCATGCTGCTGTTTTGTCTACCTTTTCAGGGCCTTCCTCACTTTTTGAAGCATTCAAGGCTGAGGGATCTCCTGCTGTATTATTCAAGAGCTGGACTGCTCCCCTAACTCTTTTTTTTGTAAGGGGCAGGAGAACCGAAAAAGTGTCTCCCTCCTCCTCCCCTTCATGCATGATCCCGCCATTTCACAGACATCCTCTTATTAATAATTTTCAGAAGTCTGTATGCTCCCCCTTTTCCTTTCCAGTGTCTCCCTGCACACATCCCCCGAGTATTCTAAAATTTAAAAAATACTAGTCATCTGCACTCTGCATGTTTAATAGGAAGTGAAACTGACAAGGCTGCTCAGCAAGGTATTTCCTCCTCCTTAAAAGAACTGCTTTGTGGGATCAAACCACAAGGTCCATCTAGCATTCTGTTTCTATCAGCAATCGGCCAAATGCCTCTGGGAAACTTGCAAACGGCACAAAAGCAACAGCATTCTCCTAATATTCGTTGCCAGCATATAGTCGTCTTCGGAGATGGAGATAGAATACTGTCTCTGAATAGAGAGGATCTATTTAGCTATCATGGATTATAGCCATGACCTAATCTTTCTAATAGCTTTTAGAGCAGCCTTTCCCAATCCTGGGTCCCCAGATATTCTTATACTACAATTTCCATCACCCCTGACCATTGGGCATGCTTCCTGGGCATGATGGGAATTGTAGTACAGCAAAATCTGGGGACCCAAAGGTTGGGAAAGGCTGAACTAATGTTGTGCAGGACCTGCAGCAGGATACGCAGAGAGAAGAAAACATTCAGCTTGGATTCACTTTACAGGTTCATGAGAATCATTCTATTCTATGATTCTATGAACCCCCAGTTATCCCCAAAGTAGATCATAGTAGGTGGCACATGGGAAGTGCCTTGGGGAGGAGCAAGCACCTTTGTCTACAATACACCCCTGCAGAGTTACTACAGAGAGGCAGCTGCCTGGGCAGCGCACTGGTACTAGACCAGTCACAGTCACCCATGGGAACCGAGAAGGCCCTGCCAGGACTCCAGGTGCCACAAATGCTAAACAATGTCCTGCACTAGCATGCTGTCAGCTGCCAATTTCCTGAGTTTAATAAATGAAAACTAATAATTAACTAATAAAAAATAAACACACTCTGATTGGGCTAATACACACATTGCATAGCACCAAAGCTATGTTTGCCATGAAGTGTACACTCATGAGAGCCACAGCCAGTCCTGGCTTCTTGAGTATGTAACTGTATAATACACACTTGTTCAACACAATCACGAGCTACAGTTTTAGCTGTTCCCTTAAAACAGGGATGGGGAACCTCCACCCGCAAGCTGCATGTGGCCCACATAGGTTCCCTATCTGGCCCGCAGAGGTTTCCCTCCCAAGCCCCTCCCCTTCTCCATAGGGGAGGAATTCCCAGTGTTACTTCCAATCACTGATCAGATATAATGCCAGGGATTCCTCCTCACACCTTGAGTGGGATCTCAAGGAGGCGCCTGACTCGGCCAGTGCCTAGAGGAGCTGCTCCTCAAAGCGCCGGCCAAGTCCCTTTCTCTATACAGAGAGAATCATGGAGCATGGAGAGGGGCAAAACAGGTGGGTTGGGGTTGATAACATCAGTGGGGCGGGGCTTCGGTGCGGGCCCCCATCTCCTGATGTCATCCGGCCTGTTGGATTGGTCTGGGAGTGCAATCTGGCCCCCGGGCCAATAAAGGTTACTCATCCCTGCTTTAAAACATTTTAGCTATATGAATAAAAATATAATGGCCTCAATCCACCCAGAAGTAATCCATGCGCAATCCTCACTGAAATTACTGGTAGTAGTACAGGGGCATGGCAGTTGCTCTTGAACAGTTCCTATTTGTTTGTTTTTCAATGGGGGCCTCCACAAGTAAAATTTCTGGATGGGTTGCAGCAACCAGTGTGCAAACAGCCCTCAGTGTTAATTAATATAATAAGAGACCATTACCGTTTGCAATTTCAGGAACACCATCTGAGATGTTTTTGCCTTTCGCTTCTTTAAGCCTTCTTGGTAATGTTTTCCAAATGGCATCCATAAGAAAAGGAAAACCAGAATGTGAATCACGTCAAAACCAGACAAAACAGACAGAGAGGGGATGGGGAAAGGCAGGCAGAATTGTACTGTTCCACCCCTAAAATCTCTCTTGATTTCAGAACATGTTAACAAAGAACATGTTTTTGCAACAGGCCCACACCTGCAAAGGGAACGGGGTGCGCACACCCAGTATTAAAATTCATGCTAACCCAGGTAGTCCACTTTTCTGAACAGCACTGTCCACGGGATACTAGAATCAGGATGCAACACATTCCCCAAGAGTCTCTCCTCCCCCCGCACCCTTCCCAGCCCAATTCATACATCCAGGTATGTAAGTTTTTCTGGGGTAACATGTCCCGGCAGCGTCACAGTGTGCAAACTACTGCTATACCCCGTCTTCCCTCCCCATTCCTTTTTCCTTGTGTGTCGTCTCTTTTTAGATTGTAAGCCTGCGGGCAGGGACTGACTTGTTAATTGCTGTAAACTGCCCAGAGAGCTTCGGCTATTGGGCGGTATAAAAATGGAAATGAAATTAAATAAATAAATATAGACTGAATATATAGCCTTAAGCAAAGAATCCACCTGTCCGTCCGTCCGTCCGTCCGTCCGTCCAAGAGCCAGTTTCCGGCACTTTGTCACACTCTGGCAAACATGACCAAGAAACAGCACTCAGGATGGGGCTATGTGGCTAGAAGCATGTTTGATTCTGATTGACTGGGGTCACCAGTGCTATAGAGCAACTTCAGCACCCAAATCTATGATGTCCTTAAGTGCACCCCTTTATTTTTATTTATTTATTTATTTATTTATTTATTATATTTATACCCCGCCTTTTTTCCTGCAAGGAACCCAAGGCGGCTTACATAGTCCTCCTCCTCCTCTCCGTTTTATCCTCACAACAACCCTGTGAGGTAGGTTAGGCTGAGAGTCAGTGACTGGCCCAAAGTCACCCAGTGAGTTTCATGGCCGAGCGGGGACTAGAACCCGAATCTCCTGAGTCCCCAGTCCAACACTTTCACCACTACGCGCGCCCCCCTTAAGTTGTGAATGGCAACCATTCAGTTATATCGGAGAAATTAAAGGGGCACAACTTGGGAACAGTGTTGCAATGAGGGGAAAAGTGCCCGTTCTAGATTCTGCAGGGCCCACAGACAGGCAAAATGTTGTTCTTGCTATCTGATGCCCCCCCTTCTCCTTGCCATTGTCACTGTTGCCTGTTCAACTGCCCTCTCCCTCTGGAACCGATCCTTATGTCTGTCCAGAAGGAGAGGGGAAGACACCTTACTCCTTTCTTTTGCTCAAAGAGAGCAAGTGAACGGGAAGAAAACATCAAGGAGTCAGGGAAGCAGAGCTAGAGGGTTGGCATAGGGCCCCCTGCAGGGTCTGGGCCTCGAAAGGTGCCCAATGATGCTGACCACTGATGCCAGCCCTGCACCTATTCCGCATACTTGTAGGACTCCCTGTGCATGTACAAAAAAAGAAAGAAAGAAAAGAATTAATGAATAAATTTTGTAAGATAAAAGAAACAGGCCTGTGGCTTATGCTGGCTCAGCTTGTCTGAGCGTGGAAAGCTAAGCAGGGTCAGGCCTGGTTATCACTTGGATGGGAGACCCCTCCTCTAGTTTCCTTCATTGAGCAGGGGGTTGGACTCGATGGCCTTGCAGGCTCCTTCCAACTCTATGATCTATGAAATCTATGAAACTCCAAAACAGTGTGATGTGGGTTGAGCCGAGCATACTCATTACTGGATCTATTAAATGTTAAGGGCATCGGTTGAAAAGAAGAAAAACAAACTAAAAGAAAACAGTACGAGTGTTGTGCACGGCGCACGCACTGGTGGTCGAGAAATCTGTCTGACAGAGCGGCTAACAGCTTATAGTACCATGGAGGGGGGATTAGGGTCTTTCCCTCTGATCCTAAATTAATTCCCCTCTGGACTCTTTCAGCGTCGTCAAAGAGGTCAGAGACCTTAAAAGCTTGTATCACCCGACCTTGATCCACCTTTTTGCCAGTCCAGGTGCTGGGTTTTAAAAGGCCATCGCTGACACATCAGGAATTCATAATGTAAAGATTCTGATTCACTGGGTAAGACCTGGAGACACACTTGAGCCCCAGCACCTCTCTGTATAAATTAACCAGTGGTGGGGGAATTCTGCACCACAGGGTGGAGCCGTAATTATTTTCTTAAGCAGTGTTTGTTGGTTTGCTTTGCTGTTTTGTTTTGCTCTGCCTGAATAAAGTGTTCTGTGCAACACAGAGGTTTGCTACCTTGCCCTAACGAACAGAGCTTGCCACATACCAGTATTGTTCTATTATATTGTATTTTAGAGTTAGATTTATAGGCTGCAATTCAAACATAAGGGCTCTCACAGCAGCTTAGGATAAAATAATATGAAACATAAAATAGTTCATAAAACAGAACACAAATATACAAGCAGCGATAACAGCTCATGTTAAAAGATGAAACAATAGTAGTTTTCAGAAAGTCTGGCAGTGAAAAAGTGCTTTTACAGATTTCCTAAAGAACATAATGGGGTGAGCGAGCCTGGCAAATTTATTGGGCAGGAAATCCCACAGTGTGGGCACCTCAGTTTCTAGTATTTTGAATCCTTTTTACTATAAACACACCTGAGCTGGAGGGGGATTATCCCTTCTGCAGCTAGATGCCCATGTGCTGCCAGCTCTCCTCCCACAGCCACTGTTTCTTTGGCCATTCCACAGCATCTATATCTCCCAACAAAGAGCAGGTCTGGGCAGTTCCTCTCCCCGCCCCAACCTCCCTCGTTGGCTTCTGGGCTTTCCTCTCTTACAAGATGAACGGGAGACAAACAGAACAGGTGGTTGCGTGCCCCCATGGGGCAGGGCATGGGGGTGGGAACTGGAATGTCAAGCTGGATGAGTCACGGGGCCAGCAAGCCCCAGCAAGCCCCACAAGTGAGCTGTGCTAGGCCAGGTTAGTGGCAAGGGTGGCAGCACCAGGCAGAGCACAGAAGTGAAGGCACTTGGTGGCAGGCAAAGCAAGTGCGGGCCTGTTGGTGGAGCTTTGGGCTAGGATACGGTGCAGAAGAACTTACCACCTCTGCCGTGGGTTCACTGGGCAACCTTGGTTGGGCAAGTCCTCCCCCCCCCCGCACCCCCATGTATACAGGTATGCCTACACTATACAAACGTATAGATTTACGCTACTAGTTTAACTGCCACTACTTCTCCCAAAGAATCCTGGGAACTGTAGTTTGGTGATGGATGCAGTCAACTCTTAAGAAATAACAGTAGCATCGTATCTCTGTTAGAACTAATTAGAAAAAGTCACAGAATAGTAAGCATGCTACTTTGAGATGTTTAGTTAGTTCTAGTAAAGGTATTATGAACGAGGAATTATTACACTACAATTAACAGTCGGGGGGGGGGTTGTATCACAGCTACCTGCCAGTTTTGAGAATTCTAAGTTAGAGATCCCCAAGACAGGCCTGTGGCTTATGCTGGCTCAGCTTGTCTGAGTGTGGGAAGCTAAGCAGGGTCAGGCCTGGTTATTACTTGGATGGGAGACCCCTCCTCTAGTTTCCTGCACTGAGCAGGGGGTTGGACTCGATGGCCTTGTTGTAGGCCCCTTCCAACTTTATAATCCTATGAAATCTATGAAACTGACCCTCTGGCTCAGAGCTCTCCAACCTTGGGTCCCCAGATGTTGCTGGACTACAGCTCCCAGAATCCCTTGCCATTAGCCATGCTGGCTGGGTATGCTGGGAGCTGTAGGCCAGCAACATCTGGGGACCCGTAGCTGAACAAACCTACACACCAATTATGCTTGGGGGGGTGGGTGGGGTAGGGTGGGTCAATGCAGTGGCTGCTGAATCTATACTACAGGTAAGGAGGAGCAGTGCTTTTTTTCTGGAGAAAAAGGTACCGGAACTCTTGGATTACATTTCCTTGGGAGTAGATGGCGATTAAATTGTAATGCAATTAATAGAAGAAAAGGTGCTGGAACTCAGTTCCGGTGAGTTCCACCAGAAAAAAAGCCCTGAGGAGGAGGAAACATAAAACACAGAAAACCGCAAAGGCTTCTATGCCCCGGGCACCCATGGAAACATTGCAAATGTCCAGCAATCCGGGGGCGTGGTGGTGGTGGTGGTGATGCCAATGGAAGGAACACCACGACACACACAGTGATGCCACCACAGCACCCACACCCTGCGAGCTCCAACGGCACAGGCGGCAATGACCCTGCTGCTGCAAGTCCCCAGGCCTCCCTACAGGAAGGGGCCTGAACCCCCTCCCCATTCCCCCTTATGCCACACAGCGCTCACTAGCACAAAGGCAAGAAAGGCGAGGCCACAGAACACAGCAGCACCCAAATACATCCCTCCGCAGAGAGGGCACACCGCCTCCCTCCCACTGAGGGAGGAAAATACTTTTGCCAAGCAGTGAAAGGGAACGGGGGACGGACGGACATGCAACCACAGAAACACAATGTGCAACACGTCAGCCCCCCCCCCCCTACGGGTAAATTAACCTACCGTGGGCTGTGGTGTTGTGTGAACTAGCCCAACGACAGCAGCAACCTCCAGTGGCTCACCAACCAGGGCTCTGGGTTGGGAAACTGGAGATGCGAGCCTGAGCCCCACCAGATAGAAGGGAGGGCGGAACAGCCCAATTCACCTTTTGCACGCCCGGCCCAAAACAATCACCTGTCGCATCACTGTCTGTCATGGAGCTTGCAAGGGTCCAGGAGTCTGTCTGGATCAAGCAGGTGAGCAACCCCACAGCAGTGGCGTAGCGTGGGTTGCCAGCACCCGGGGCAAGGCAAGTAATTTGCGCCCCCTAACCCGTGGATTGCGCCCCCTAACCCAAGAGCCGTTACGGCCGGCGAGCAGCTGCCTCTTGCTTGCGGCCCCTGCAAGCGGTGCCCTCCAGCGCCGCCGCGCCCACAGCCCGGACCGCGGGCGCTCCTTTGCCAGCTGGCCACTCGCGACCTTGGCGGATCCAGCGGCCGGCGGAGCGAGCAGAGCAGAGCAACGGCGCCACCGACCGGGCCCGGCCCGGCCCAGGCTGCGCAGGAAGGCGAAGGCGCGGCAGGGGCGGGCGGGGCGCTCTCCAGGCCCTGGAGAGCGCACCGGACAGGCGCTTCCTTCCCTGCCTCCCCGGCCCGCAGCCCCGCGCAGGAGGCCCTCTGGGCTGGGGCTGCTGCGGCAGCGTAGCCCGCCGGCTCACCCGGCTCACCGCGCTCGAGGCTCTGGCGCACCGCCTCCCGCTCCGGTTCCGTCGCGACCTTGCCGATCACGGCCAGCAGCGCGCGGCGCCTCCCGCTGCAGGACGCGGCCGGCGTCTCCATAGTGACAGTCCCGGCCGGCGTCCCCATGGCAACCGGCGGCCCACTTAAGGAGACCCCGGGTCGCGCAGGGATTGGCTCTCGGAAGTGCACGTGACCTGGGCAGCCGGCGCCCGCCGCTCCCCGCGGGGCGGGGCTCCCTGCCTGCGCTGGCTCCGCGCGGGGCGCTCCGGGGACCTGCCGGCGCTTGTGCTGCGGACGGGTGAGCCAGGCAGGGGCAGAGAGCTGCGAGCGCGCCCCCCCAGATGTTGCGCCCGGTGCGGCCGGCCCCCCCTGCACCCCCCACGCTACGCCTCTGCCCCACAGAGGAACAGCCTGGAGTGTCCTGGTCAGTGCTGCTGGTCATGGCCCAGGCCTCCCTCATGGCCTGCGTGGATCAGGGCGTGGGAAAAGGTCCAGTGCCTGTGGGAGAGTAATGGGCGACGCCAAGAGTGTCACCAGCAAGAGAGAGCAGCTGGTACACATGGTCCCTGAATCTGGTGGCGGAGCAGGCGCTTCCGAGGAACGAGAGAGAGGGGGGTGCCACCGGAGTGCTCTGCCAGCGCTCATGCTCCACCCCCACCACCAGCCCCCGGCCGCCAAGCAGGACACTACAGTGATGAAGCCATACTTTCCTGTTCCCTTTGGGGTTGCAGTGGGTGGAACTCTGTGTGTGCAGGAATAGCTCGTTCTGCTCTATGCATCTGGGCTGCAATCCCACACGGCAAAAGTACTCATGAGAGCATGGCTGGCGGCAGTGGCAATGATTGGAGTGGAGTGACTGGCCTTGGCCAACAGACAGCTTACCTGCATGTGGGTTTCCTTTTGTGGGGGAAGGCTGCTCCTTGCTGTGGGGGGCGGGTGGGGGGAAGTGCGCTACAGCAGCATGGTCCAAGCAAGAGACAATATCTGCATATCTGTTCCAAATCACGTGAAGGGATAATTCCCCTTTACTCGGCACTGGTTAGGCCTCTTCTTGAGTACTGCGTCCAGTTCTGGGCACCACACTTTAAGAAGGACATAGACAAACTGGAGAGGGTTCAGAGGAGGGCAACAAGGATGATCAAGGGACTGGAAACAAGGCCCTATGAGGAGAGAGAGACTGAAAGAGCTGGGCATGTTCAGCCTTCAGAAGAGGAGACTGAGGGGAAATATGATAGCACTCTTCCAGTACTTGAAGGGTTGACACACAGGAGGGCCAGGATCTCTTCTTGATCATCCCAGTTTGCAGGACACGGAATGATGGGCTCAAGTGACAGGAACCCAGATTCCACCTAAACATCAGGAAAAATTTCCTGACTGTCAGAGCAATAAGGCAATGGAACCAACTACCTAGGGAGGTGGTGGGCTCTCCCACTCTGGAGGCATTCAAGGTGCGGCCGGACGGCCATCTGTCGGGGATGCTTTGACCTGGGTTCCTGCATTGAGCAGGGGGTTGGACTCGATGGCCTTGTAGGCCCCTTCCAACTCTACTTTTCTATGATTCTATGATTCCCCAAGGGGTTGGAGGAGACATGGGAGAAAGTCGCAGCAGTTATACCTTGTAGCATGGTGGATCTCTTCCCTGGCTTACTTATGTGGGGTGCTCTCTCCTGGCACCCCTATTTGTTGGACTGGAGTAGGAGTTACTCTTGGGTGTTTGTGTGTCCAGCTCCAGGTGTTGGAGGGCCTCTTGGGCCAGACACCCTCAATGGGTCCCCTCCCTCAGTGAGTCTACCTTCTCACTGCCATGGTCACCAGCTGCTCTTGTTCCTCCTTCTCTTTCTCATCATTGCTACTACCACTTGCCTGCTTGCAAGGCAGAAAGCCAAGTGAGCAAGCAGGCCGTGGCATCTTCTTCTGCTCCTCCTCATCACCAACACCGTTGTCTGGGCCAGAGCGAGAAGCAGGTGAACAAGCAGGCTGCAGTGGTGAAGAACAGCAACTCCAGGGGGTTCTTGCCAGTAGGGCTCTGCTGGGCTGTGGGCCCTTGACAGGTGCCCAGCTATGCCTTCCCTTGACACCAGCCCTGGTCTGCAGTCCCAGGATGGGAGCACCTGTAAGAGTTCTAGGAAGAGAAGTGTTAGCAGTGCGCTCGCGTTTCTATGAGCATTCCGGAAATAAGCTGTTTTGCGCAGTGCTCCTTGAATTGTCCTTGCTCCGTAGTTCCCCTCACCAGAGTTCTCCTTTGTGTGCTCTACGTGTGCATGACATCAGGCCACAGAGATAGGGACTTTTTTTAACCCATAAACAACTCCAAGTTCCTTGAAGGGGGCATTTGAGGGTTGTTACTAGAAACAGGAAGGGGCTTGCATGCAGCTCGCACACATCCCGACATTTGTGGGATTAATTAACCCACAAATTGGCTGCCAGATGCCACTGTTACGTCTGAAAAGGGCCAAAGGGCAGGCCATCGATGTGGTAAATAAATGATTAAAATTGTCGACTGTTTTCATCAAAGGATTCTGAGACCACTGAACTGAATGGCAGCTAAAAAGGTTTCATAATATTAACATAGATGAGGGGGTTGCTTCACATAATTGCTTACAGAGTTCAGAATTCTGATTCTAAGCTCTCAAAAGCCCTAAACTCTAAGACTTATAAGTGCTAAACTGCCCCAGGTCAGCTCTGGAAAGCTTCTGTATAGCAGCAGAGCAGGTAAACCAATGGCAGTTGGGGCTGTGGCAAACTGCATGGCTAGGGTCTCTGACCAGAACAGATCAACCATTGAAAGAAATGAAGAGTGGGTCAGAAGCAGAGACCCAAAGAATTCTGGGTGGAGATGTTCAACAATGCTCAGTGTGCCCATTTTAGTCCCTGAATAAAAATTTCACAGAATGTGTTACTTGAGTGAAGAATTCAGCTGCTGAAGAACTCGGGCGTCCTGGGGTGAGTGTGCTGGGGGGGAGGCCTTTTGTAGTTTCTGGGCCTCCTGGCTGTGAAGATACAGTCATGCCTTGGATTGAGAGCATAATTCGTTCCGGAAATGTGCTTGTAATCCAAAACACTCTTATATCAAAATGAAATCCCCCCCCAAAAAAAATGTGTACAGAGATTTTTAATTTAAGCTGTACTACAGTACTTGTATTGCAAGACGTCGCTTGTATATCAAGTAAAAAATAATAATTAAATAAATATTTAAAAATTTGCTTGTCTTGCAAAATGCTCTCAAACCAAGTTACAATCCAATTCTTGCAATCCAAGGTATTACTGTATGCTTAAAACGGGGATAGGCAAGATGGCGCCCGCAGGCAGCAGTGTGCCCCTGGACACCTTTCTTGGTGCCCAGCAAGATGCACTACCCCTCCCACTTTAAAAAAAAGTAATTGTGACCGGCAGCTGAGATCATGTCAAACCAAAGTGAGGGCCTCCATTTGCTGCCATCTTCATTTCCCGTGAATGCCTCTGAGACACATATGGGGCTCGGAGACATCCTTAAGAAATGAAGATAGAGGGCAGGGCTGGTGCTACCATTAGGTCAACTAGGCAGTCGCCTAGGGCGCAGGGCCAAAGAGGGCGCCAGAAAAGCCTTGGGGGGAAAAAATACAGCGCTCTCAAGTGGAAGTGGGAAGGGGGGCGCGCTAAGTATCTGATCTTGCCTAAGGCACCAAACTGCCTTGCGCCGGTCGTGATAGAGGGTGACTGCAGGCCAGTGCTTTCCGTCTGCAGTTATGCACAGCCACCAAGAAAAAGAAAGGGACAACTAAAGAGATCCTAGGGGGGGGGGGGGAGCTATGAAGAACAGAGGGAGGATGGGAGACCCCTCCTCTAGTTTCCTGCATTGAGCAGGGGGGTTGGACTCGATGGCCTTGTAGGCCCCTCCCCTCCCAACTCTATGATCTAGGAAATATATGAAATCTAAGACAGACAGTAGTAAACCAGCTGGGAGGGGGCAGGAGGAGCAGAGCCAGCCAGGGGAGCCAGCTGGGAGCAAGGCGGGGGTTGGGGGGTTGGGGGCGGGTTGGGAGGGAACCTGAAAAAGTGTGAGTGTGGTTTTTCCGTGTGCTTGCAGGGAGGAGAAGGGAGGGATGTGTATGTATGCATGCATATATGCCTGTATGTATGCATGACAGGTGTGCGTGTGCGTGCGTGAGAGAGAGAGAGAGGGTAGTGATCCAGAGAGAAAGAGAAAAAGAAGGGGGGAATGAGTTGGCTGACAGGGAGTGTGTGGTTTTACATGTGCTTGCAATGAGAAGGGAGGGGCGTCTCTGTGTGCGCGTGCATGTGTGTGAATGAGTGCATGGATGGGTGGATGGCGGAGACTGGTTGGGGGTGTGTGTGGTGTGTGTCAGTGCGCACATGTCCATGGGTCGTGAGCTAGGGTAAGAGAGAGAAAATCTGTATGCGTGGTAATTCAGAGAAAGCGGGGGGGGGGGATGAGCTGGCTGACAGTGGCGGGGGGGGGGGGGAGAGAGAAAAAAGAGTTTGCCTTCTATGAAAGCTAAGCAGGGTCAGGCCTGGTGATTACTTGGATGGGAGACCCCTCCTCTAGTTTCCTGCATTGAGCAGGGGGTTGGACTCGATGGCCTTGTAGGCCCCTTCCAACTCTATGATCTATGAAATCTATAATCTATGAAATAGCTTTCTGTTGGCGCTGAAACTTGTGGGTTCAAAGAAGGTGGTTTTTTTTAGTGTGTTTGGGCCCAGACCCCACTTCTGCCTTTTGGGCGGGTCACTTGTCCTTTGTGACTAGCAGCCACACCTCCCATGACAACCATTTTGTGGTGGTGCCCAGGGCATTTCATAGATTTCATAGATCATAGAGCTGGAAGGGGCCTACGAGGCCATCGAGTCCAACCCCCTGCTCAATGCAGGAAACTAGAGGAGGGGGTCTCCCATCCAAGTAATAACCAGGCTTGACCCTGCTTAGCTTTCCACGCTCAGACAAGCTGAGCCAGCGTGAGCCACAGGCCTGTATAGGCAAATTCTCAAATTCCCAAATGTGCCCACAGGGCCAAAAAGGTTGGCCAGCCCTGGCTTAAAAACCCGTCCGTGGGCAATGCCTGATGATACCCGCAAAAGCCAGAGGGAATGGCTGAACAACATTTCCAGAGATTAGGGGTGAGACTCCCGTGCCCCTCTTTGCTCCTTCCTGGTATGATAGAGATTCCCCTAAGAACAGGCACAGCATCTTAGGAATTAACTGAAGCTATTTATTGTTTAGTATAAAACACAATCGAGGCCTAGAGCCTCGAACTACAATCAGCCATTTTACCAGTAACAGCCAACAGCTACAGGGGGTTCTTCTCTCCCCCCCCCCCCCCCGCCCCAGGCTGCTGCTGGTTCCGCCTACAGCAGTGATGGCGAACCTTTTTGAGCCCGAGTGCCCAAACTGCAACACAAAACCAACTTATTTATTTCAAAGTGCCAACACTGCAATTAAACCTGAATGCCGAGGTTTTAGTTTTAGAAAAACAACTCATACAGTTGTCCGAACTAATTAACATCTTTTGTCTTTAAAGAAAAACAAAATAAGAGAGCTTTCAATGATACAGTTTTTTGTTGGGGGGAAAAAATCAACTCAAAAAATTATTATAGTACTACATTGTACACATAGCCTGAAGGGAATTTATACAAACTTTTTAAATAATTAGGCACATGTATTTTTGGATAAGGGATTCTCAACTTGTAATATGATTATATGCCAGACTGAAATGGTATGGGGCAAGCTTTACTCCGGGTCCTTTCCTTGCTTCTACAGGTGTCGGATTAGTAAAAGTAAAAGTCAACCTGTACTAGGATGAGCAAGATAAACAAGAAAACTAAACGTGCTTAACACATTTTAAACACTTTATGTCTTGGACTGCAAACACTGCATTAGGTAAAAGTTTGCATTGGGCATGCTTTTGCACAATTAATGTGATTTTTGCTATTGCATGCATGCTGATAATTTGTCAAACCTTGGCTCATACTCCGTTAGTTTGAGAGCAACACATGCAGCACTCAGGTCAACTGTTAGGGGTTTACATCCAAGCCATGCTCTGTGCATCATTCTTCAAAATCTTTTAAATGTGATAACAATGTAGAAAAGAATTCTGTAACAAGAATTCTAGAATAAAATCATTCTGTTCCACACTGTGAGAAAGAACAAGATCATTAGTGTTTTGCAGAAGGGGACGGTCTTTTCGCGATCTGGTGACCAATGGCTCAGGTGCCCACAGAGAGGTCCCTGCGTGCCAGCTGTGGCACCCGTGCCATAGGTTCGCCATCACTGGCCTACAGCTATTAACTCTTCACCACAGTCTGTTTCATGCGCTTTACCACACTCTCCAGCAATACCCAAATCAGCATACATTATGCAAAATATGACAAATTATGCAAATCTGCTCAATGTGCAGAAGGTTTCAGAATCCAGCTTTTCTTGGTGCAGAATTTTAATCTTTTAGCACAAAGTTCGCACAGCCCAGCTCATACACTGATGAGACTAGAGGCAGGTAACCAGCATGAGCTGTTCTTGTCTAACCTTAAGCTGTTGCATTTTTCTCTATCCTGATCAATACTATCAGGAGGAGTCCAAATATTAATGGAAATCAAGTACAGAAAGTTAGAAGCCAAAATAATGTTACAGAACACTTACCTGATTACTGCACGATCATTTCTGATGTTCCTTCCTTTTGTCATTGCAAGATCTGTTGCAGAACTATATTTTCTAAACCTGTTGAATAATAAAAGCAATGTAAAAATATATATCTTTTGCAAAGATTGTTTTGACATTTCTCATCATTTGTGTTTTTGCAACGTGTTTCTGCGACATGCGGTCAGCCAAGTGGGTACCTCTCCCCACATGCTGCAGCCATGGAAACAAAGCGTCTGTTTCAGTGTTTTAGCCAAAAGTCTTCAACGCAAGTTGAACTAAATCAACAGCCCTTGAGCGACACAAGAGAAATAACACACTGGGCGATGTTTCATCGGATTAAAATACACTTTTAAAAAATGGAGGCTGCTAAGCTGCACAAAGCTTACACGTCCGTGCAGGAGGTTGTGTTCGCATGAACCAGGGCAAAATCCATTACCGGTAGGTCTTCCTATACACCATATGGGCTATGCAGGAAGGATCTCCTAGGCCAGTGGTTCTCAACCTTTTTTGCCCCATGCACCCTCTTCACCATATGTCAGAATGTCATTCCCCCTTTCCAAGATTGTCTGACTTAATCTGTGCCATACAATAATGTGTGATGTTCTGTAGATTATGTACAATCTGTAGAATTGTAATTTGTAGAAACGTCAGTATGCCAACATTCTGAGTTTGTGGTTCCAATTCTCCCCTGAAACCCTAAAATTCCCCCCCGGGGGGGATTTTCCCCTGGTTGAGAACCCCTGTCCTAGGTCAACTTCTCATGAACAGCAGCTGGGGCGATAAATAAATATTTTAAATAAACAAACAAACAAATAAATAACTAAATATATAATACTGCAGGTGGGGGCTCACATGGCTGACTGAAACAAAATAATTCCCTGCACATAGAAAAGTCAAGGATAACTATTCCAGCTGAACTTTATCCCTAATGTTCCCATTTTCCATCAGTTTAAAATAATAAATATTGGAAGTCACTCATTTGAATTTCCTGCTAAGGGTGAGGTTTTTGTCTTATTTCATTTCATTGCTTTGCATATGACTTAATTTGGTAATATCTTAAAAACTAGTGTATTATTCATATATTTTGTATATGGTCACAACATAAGAAATAAGCATAACATATATAAATATTTAGTTTTCATTATAGCTGTGAAGGATCAGCACCCGGATCCTTTGTGTGAGTTCGGCAACTCTAGGGTTAACCGGCAGAGCAATACCGCTCGTATCGGCTCTCAGTACAATAGGAAATACCACAACCCTTTGTATGCCCAAATAAGGCTTTTATTTGTTTATACAGCAATCAAATCGGAACTAGCAGTCTTCTAAGAATACGTTTATAGTCAACATAACCTTAGTTGACTCGCGTCTTACCCAATGAGCGGGCTCCGTGGCTAGCAGGTTACATTCAGGTCACTCTACTTACATCAAAGACAATACTCTAGTCAGTTTCAGCCCAGCTCCCGATCGGCGCTTCCTAGCGGAGAACGGAGTGCCTGGGCGGCTGTTGCTTAGGAGGATCTGGCCCGTGGTTCCCAACAACCCGAACCAGGACGGGAGAGGGGTTTTCTACCCCGGATTCCCCGCTCTCCCCCCGCCCCCTAGGTCAGGTGGGGGCTTATGCCTGCCCCTTCGTGTAGATAGGCTTATTCCTGCCCGGGAAGAAGGTGACGTAGGGAAACCTTTGCAGCTCTTCGAGGCTGCCCTGTGTGCTGATGGTCCTTGATGGCCCTTCCTGGACGTTTGTGGATCTCTGCCGAGGTCTTCCTTTGTTGGGGCTGATGACTTGTCTGGCTACTCCCTGGTGACCTCATCCCTCCTCCCCTGGCCCCCTCCTTTGGGGAAAGATGTGTGTGCGTGTGTGTACTGAGTTTTGGGCTTTCTCCACACCCTCCCATTTGGGGAAAGATGGCATTGGGGTCCACCACCCCAATCCCTATCTAACTGTCTCCTACTGAGAAAGCCCGGGACAACCCATCTGCCACGATGTTGTCCTTACCCTTGATGTGTTCTACTGAAAAATCAAAATCTTGCAGGGCTAAACTCCACCGCAAGAGCTTCTGGTTGGACCCCTTCACCCTATCCAGCCAGCACAAGGGGGAATGGTCGGTCTGCAGTCGGAACCGGCGGCCCCACAGATAGGGGCGAAGCTTGGTCACTGCCCACACTATTGCTAGGCACTCTTTCTCGACAGTGGCCAAGTTCCGCTCCCGAGGCAAAAGTTTTTTACTTAAAAAGGCAACCGGGCACAGCCCTTGCTCTGGTCGTTCCTGCAGCAAGACGGCTCCCATCCCCGCTTCTGAGGCATCCGTCTGCAGAACAAAAGGGGCTTCAAAGTCTGGGGCTTGCAGCACAGGGGCTGCCATCAGGCAGGCTTTCAGTCCCTCAAACGCTGCCTGGCAAGCGGCTGACCATTGGACCTTAACGGGTTGCCGCTTCTTGCACAAGTCAGTCAGGGGGGCGGCTAGCTGGCTAAAATGGGGCACGAACTTACGATAATAGCCAGCCAGTCCTAAAAAAGCTTGGACCTGCTTTTTCGTCTGGGGTTGGGGCCAGGTGCGCACTGATTCTATTTTGGCTTCTAGGGGCTTGACACTACCCCCCCCATCTTGTGTCCCAGATACTCCCCCTCCCCCCTCCCAACCTGGCATTTCTTTGCCTTTACCGTCAACCCAGCACCCTGAATCCTTTGAAACACCTGGCGGACATGTTGCAAATGCTGCTCCCA
Organism: Shinisaurus crocodilurus; assembly: GCA_021292165.1. NCBI lineage: Eukaryota > Metazoa > Chordata > Lepidosauria > Squamata > Shinisauridae > Shinisaurus > Shinisaurus crocodilurus. The sequence goes on along the minus strand of JAHFWL010000814.1, from coordinate 4,678 downwards.
GGTGGAACTGAAAATGGCGATGTCGTCCAGATACGCGCAGGCGAACTCCCCCAGCCCATTTAGCATTCCGTTTACCAACCTCTGGAAGGTAGCCGGACCATTGCGGACCCCAAACGGGAGGGTGGTGAATTGGAACAACCCCAGGTGGGTCACAAAAGCAGACTTCAAGGCAGCATCCGAATCGAGCGGGACCTGCCAATACCCCTTTGTCAGATCCAGGGTGGTGATGTACTTGGCCCCCCCAAGCCTCTCCAGCAGCACATCCATGTTGGGAATGGGGTAGGGGTCCGGGACGGTCACCTTGTTTATTTTCCGGTAGTCCACGCAGAACCGGACACCCCCATCCTTCTTGGCTACTAATACGATCGGGGAGGACCAGGGGCTCGAGCTGGGCACAATGACTCCCAAGTCCAGCATGGCTTGGACCTCCTCGGCCACGACTTGGGCATGGGGCCCCACCGCCCGGTAGGGTAGGGATTGTATGGGGGGGCTATCCCCTGTGTCAATGGTGTGTTGTGTGAGTGTGGTGCATCCCGGTCGGTCTGAGAACATGGGCTGAAATTCTTCCAAGACCTGGGTGATCTGTTGCCGCTGCTGTTCGGACAGGGAGGGGGACAGTTTGATCTCCTCCATTCCTCCCCCTTCCCCCCACTCGGCCAACAACCCCCCATCAGGGTCCCCTGGTTCCACACACTCTTGTACTCCCCCCACCTTCGTTACGCGTTCTACATACAGTTTCAGCATATTTACATGGAAAACCTTCTGCCTCCCCGGCTGCCCCGGGAAAGCCACTTGATAATTCACCTCCCCCGACCTTCCAATGACGGTCCCTGGGCCCTCCCACTTCAAGCACAATTTGTCCGTCTTTTGGGGGCGCAGTACCAACACCTGGTCCCCCACTTCAAAAGTCCGTGGCACAGCCGTCCGGTTGTACCACGCGCTCTGCCGCTGCTGTGCTGTTTCGAGATGCTGCTGCGCCGTCTCCCTCACCTCTCAAAGGACAGTCTGGAGGTGTTGCATGAACGTATGCACAGGCACGGAGGCTTTTGCGGCAACCCCCTCCCATTCTGCCCGCAACAGAGCCAAAGGTCCCCGGAGCTCCCTCCCAAACATCAGTTCGTTGGGGGAGAATCCCAGGCTTTCTTGGGGGGAGTCCCGGTAGGCAAATAACAAGTAGGGGAGGGCTTGATCCCAAGTCCCAGGGTGCTTCGCCGCATATGCCCTGATCATCTTTTCCAGAGTCTGGTTGAAACGCTCCACCAACCCATTGGTCTCGTGGTGGTATGGCACTGAAGTCAGGTGCTCCACCCCCCCCAGTTCCCACAATTTTTTAAACAGTTTGGACACGAAGCCCGTGCCGCAGTCCGAAACCACCGTGTGGGGCATTCCTAGGCGGGTGAAAAGAGAGAGGAGAGTCTTAGCCAGGCTGGTGGCGGAAATGGAGGCTAAAGCAAAAGCCTCTGCATAACGGGTGGCAAAGTCGACCACAGTCAATATAAACTTCTTCCCCGTCTTGGTGGGGGGATTCAAGGGTCCCACGATATCCATCCCTATTCTTTCAAAGGGGATGCCCACAATGGGTAGGGGTTGCAGGGGGGCTTTAGGATGGTCCCGGTTATGCCCCACCCGCTGGCAGACATCGCAGGACCGGCAATATTCTTGCACCTCATTTGCCACCATGGGCCAGTAGAACCCCTCTGTCACCCTAACCAGGGTCCGTTTCTGTCCCAAGTGCCCTCCCCACGCCACATCGTGGGCCAGTTGTAGTACAGCCTGGCGGTACCTCGCAGGCACAACTAATTGTCTCTTCTTTGGTTGGGGACCCGGTCCCGTCCTTGGGCAGAATTCTCTGTAGAGGGCTCCTGCCTCCCACAAAAAGCGTTCTGACTGGTCCCCTACCCCGGGCCCTTGACTGGCCCGATCCCGACATCCCTGGAGGGATGGGTCGCTCTGCTGCTCTTCTTGAAACGCCTTCTGAGTCCCAAAATCACGGGCCATTGGCGCGAACCCCCCGGGGTCTTCGTCCCTCCCCACAACTGGGGGGAGCGGCGGGGGACGGCTGGCTGCCGCTGCCGGGGCCGCTTTACCGCGACCGGGAGGCGGGCCCGGGGACCTGGGAGGCTGCGGGTCAGGGGCTTGGTTGGCCCGACGCCGGGTCACCACCCCCACCTTGACCTGGGCAGCCCGGAACGCAATGTCGTTCCCAATGATGATTCCCCATTCTTGCTGGCCATGCACTATAACATCCATCTCCCCTTCCCACCCCCTGTACTTGACCCAGACCCGGGCGAGGGGAACGGCTATGTTGGGAGAGTTATAGGGCTTTATGGCACAGGTGCGCCCCTTTAGCAACTGTCTCTTCTTTACCTTACTTCGAGGTAAAGCCGTGATGTCCGCCCCAGTGTCCCTATACCCCACCTGGGAAACATTGTTTACAGAGATGGACTCACAGAATTTGTCTTGGCTCCACCGCAGCTGCTCCGGTGAGGCAATGCGCATCAATGATGCCTGCGAGATGGCCCCCAGCGAATGCTGTCCTCCGCTCCTCAGGGACCGCGCCGCATCTTCACCGTCTCCCTCGAGGGACGAGCTGGACTGCTGATCCTCCTCGTGCTCCTCCAGTTCGCGGGACTCCGGCGCAAGCATCCTCCCCACCTTGCCCGGCGATGTCTTGGCGTGGCGGTTCTTTGCGATCAGTTTGGGGCAGCTCCTCTTGAGGTGCCCCGGTTCTTTACAATAGAAACATCCACTGGTGCCGGGGTTGTCTTTGGGCTTGCCTAGGGCTCCCTCCCGAGGTTTGGGGTTGCCCTTCTCCACACTTCCCTTGGTCCCGCCATGACTGAGGTTACCCCCCTTGGGTCCTTTGGGCTGCCGATACAGTCCCATTTGGTCGGCCAACTTGCCCATTTCCCTACAGTTTGGGGGGTCCCGATCCCTCACCGCCGTAGCTAGGTCCTCAGGGATGGTGGCACAGAATTGTTCCTGGATCAGGAGCTCCCGCACCTCCGCCAACGAGGTCTTCCCGGTGGCCCCGATCCATGCGTCCCACACCTGCCCCAGGTGCGCCATCCAGGAGGCATACGTGTCCCCTGGGGTAGGCCGCCCGTAACGAAATATACGGCGACAATGCTCAGCGGTGAGGGCAAACCTCTCTCTCACCGCTTCTTTGAACGCTCCATAGTCCAAGGGAGCGGTTTGGGTGTGGATACCCAGAAGATCAGCCAGTTCCCCGCTGACTTGCGTCCTCAGGGCAGACATCCTTAAGTGGTCCGGCACCTTCTGCTCTACGCAGGCAGCCTCGAACAGGGTGAAAAAGATCAGTACATCCTGTCCCGACTGGTAGGTGGGGAATTGCTTCCTGTCCCATTTGGGGGTTGTGGTGCCCCCACCCTGGGATGCAGGGGTTCCCCCTTGTCCGGTGCCCCTGGTCAGCCTGGCCAACTCCAGCTGCATCTGTAGCATCTCTTGTTGATGCTGCATCAACTCCTTGGCTTGTTGCCAATTGAGTTGGGGAAAGAGGGCATCCAACCCTCCTCCCCCCATGGCTCCGTCAGTAACCCTTCTGCCGAGGTCTTCTTCCGCCTCTGGGTCCCTTATCTCGCTTCTCCAGCCGCTACTGGTAAGGTTGGGGCTACCCCACTGCTTGGGTCCCTGCCCTCCTAACAACGGTGAGGGGGCTTCCCCCCCTTCCTGCCTTGCCGTCTTTGGCCGCACCACCCACTCCATTGTGGAGGTCTGGGTTGGGGTTTCTGGGCTGCTCGCTAGCTCCACCTGCTCTTGGCTCAGACTATTCATTTTCTTTGCTCTGAGCGCTCCCCAGCAACCTACTAGCCTGCCCGAAGTCCTGTTAGTTCCGACCGTCAAATGTGGTTTCCAATTGTCCCGTCGCCTGCCACCATGTGAAGGATCAGCAACCGGATCCTTTGCGTGAGTTCGGCAACTCTAGGGTTAACCAGCAGAGCAATACCGCTCGTATCGGCTCTCAGTACAATAGGAAATACCACAACCCTTTGTATGCCCAAATAAGGCTTTTATTTGTTTATACAGCAATCAAATCGGAACTAGCAGTCTTCTAAGAATACGTTTATAGTCAACATAACCTTAGTTGACTCGCGTCTTACCCAATGAGCGGGCTCCGTGGCTAGCAGGTTACATTCAGGTCACTCTACTTACATCAAAGACAATACTCTAGTCAGTTTCAGCCCAGCTCCCGATCGGCGCTTCCTAGCGGAGAACGGAGTGCCTGGGCGGCTGTTGCTTAGGAGGATCTGGCCCGTGGTTCCCAACAACCCGAACCAGGACGGGAGAGGGGTTTTCTACCCCGGATTCCCCGCTCTCCCCCCGCCCCCTAGGTCAGGTGGGGGCTTATGCCTGCCCCTTCGTGTAGATAGGCTTATTCCTGCCCGGGAAGAAGGTGACGTAGGGAAACCTTTGCAGCTCTTCGAGGCTGCCCTGTGTGCTGATGGTCCTTGATGGCCCTTCCTGGACGTTTGTGGATCTCTGCCGAGGTCTTCCTTTGTTGGGGCTGATGACTTGTCTGGCTACTCCCTGGTGACCTCATCCCTCCTCCCCTGGCCCCCTCCTTTGGGGAAAGATGTGTGTGCGTGTGTGTACTGAGTTTTGGGCTTTCTCCACTATAGCCAACTCATTCTTGTTTCACCTGTGAATTAAGATTGCA
>JAHFWL010000813.1:0-59549 GCA_021292165.1 Shinisaurus crocodilurus | reverse complement strand
TACCCATAGGTTCTCTGAATCCAACACATGGAAACTAGAGTAAAAGAGCAAACTGTCTTGTACAAGTGGTTGTGCAAGCACTTCCACTAATAGAAGAATATCTCTGGAGTTCACTTAACTTTTCTGAAACAAGGCTTCTAAGCCAGAAACCACCATTCTGTGAGCAGAAGGGCACCTTTGGATCTAAGCATTTATAAACACCTACAGTTATAATGAAATGACATGAAGGATTTGTTTCTTTTAAAATGGAAAAATATGTATATGTCTGAATATTTAATATTATAATTATCCTACTGTTAAAGGCATGGTGTTAGAAAAGACCCCAATAAACCTGGAGAGATAGATACAAAGCTAATTTCAGATACATTGACCCAGTTTGCACAATCACTGTAGCCCATCATGGTGTGTCAGGTGGTTTTTTGAATATTCAGCTGTGGCCACAACTTGTCATGTGTTTGAACCAGCAATGGGGTTGTGCAGGGATAAACACCCTTGATTAACCCATGGGCCTGTCCTAGGTCATCTGAGGGTTGTTAACCCTCATACAACCCCCAGTGTCCAGGTTCAAATGACAAGCTGCAGCTTGATATTTATAATGGCCACCCGCATGCACTGCAGCACATAGTGGCTTATTTGATTGTGCCAACAGGCCCTTTTATCATCAATAGTGCATTATCAATATATTTGCATCAAAGTTTCTTCCAGCACAACCCCTGTTAAGGGAAGCAGTGGAATCAAGATTGTTCTGAGAAGTCCTCAAAGATTACTATACAAATATATATAGTCAAATTCTATAGTGTTAGATGTTCAAATAGAAAAATAAATGCCTCTAGTTGGGAGGTGTCAATATATAAGTAGCCAAGTATGTGACATTCCTTGACACACAATTCATCTTTCATTTCATCATCGGGCTATGTTCCAGTACAGTGTTATACATGTGAATGTACATCTACAAGATAGTCTTAAGTGCTAATTATGGAAACATGGCCCTGGATTATTCTGGAGAGACACATGTTCGTTCTTATACATTTCATGTGATTTCAGTCCTGAAGGTCAGTATTGATATGTAGGGATTCTAATTTTGAAGGTGGGGACATAATACGGAACAATATAGCTTGCAAGCTGAGAGGTCTAAAAATACATTGCAATATACCTGTGGGAAGTGTCTGTGTTTTGATGCATTGCTAACCCTTTCAACTGGTGTTTGCCCCTAAACTATAAATGCAGTTGCTTCTCTTATTTCACTACCTTTACTGGGAATGGAAGAACATCTGTCATTAAGCTAAACTAATTTGCTAAGAAGTTATAACATGGCAGACTGGTAAGTTACCTAAGCCTTTAGTATGCCACAGTTCATGCTGGTTGTATCTTGATGCTGTGTATCTGTTTCTAAAGATTATGAAGTACTAAATATAGGAAATTCTTTCCTATAAGAGAAGGATTTGGTTCACAAGTATGAATGACGGGAATCCTGAGTCAAACAACTTTCTGCAATCACTATAGAATTTTTCCTCAAAGAAACAAGGGCTACAGAATCAGTGTCTGCTTCTAAACACTTAAGAGGCTGAGGGTCAGTCGAGTGGAGGCAATCAAGCCAAGGCCTACAGCAAGAGGAAGAGAAGAGTACTCATAGTGGGAGACTCCCTCCTGCGGGGGATCGAAGCCAAAGTATGTCGCGAAGACCCCATGGACTCGCCAGGTGTGCTGTCTCCCCGGAGCACGGATTAAGGATGTGTCAGAGCAGCTGCCGAGGCTCATGCAGCCCACCGACACATACCCCTTTCTTCTCTTCCACGTGGGTACAAATGATACTGCCAAGCGGAGTTACAAAGAAATCACGGCAGACTTTGAAGAGCTGGGAAGGGAACTCAAGAACTTCGGGGCCCAGATAGTTTTCTCATCCATCCTTCCAGTACTTGGAAGAGGCATAGAAAGGGAAAGAAAAATACTCCGAGTGAATGACTGGCTACGAAGGTGGAGCCGACGTGAGGGATTTGGATTCTGGGACCACGGGCTACACTTCCTGGAAGATGGACTGCTGGCAAAGGATGGGTTGCACCTCACAAGGACTGGGAAGAATGTGTTTGGCCACAGCATGAGGAACTTAATCAGGAGGGCTTTAAACTGAATCCAACAGGGGAGGGAGACATAAACTCGGGGGTACCAATGGAAGAAGGCCTCTATGCCACAATGGAGAGAACAGCTCCAGCGGTGCCCATTGATAGTCTACCACAAAATGTAGGGGGAAAGTCGGACTATAAAGCACATAGTCTTCGATGTCTTTATACTAATGCCCAGAGTATGGGCAACAAACAAGACGAACTTGAACTCTTGATACATGAGGGCAAGTACGACTTGATAGGGATAACTGAAACCTGGTGGGATGACTCCCATGACTGGAATACAGCAATTGAAGGGTATAACTTGTTCAAAAGGAACAGAAGCAACAGAAAGGGAGTGGAGTTGCACTGTATGTTAAAAATACGTATCTCTGCACAGAGATACAGGAAGAGGAGCTTGGCAGCCCCATTGAGAGCATCTGGGTTAAAATAAAGGGGGCAAAGAATAAAACGAACATGGCGGTTGGAGTCTACTACCGACCACCCAATCAAGGAGAAGACGAGGATGGAACTTTTGAAAAACAAATTGCCAGTGTTTCAAGGAGGCACAATGTGGTAGTAATGGGAGACTTCAATTTCCCTGATATCTGTTGGGAGACTTTTCAGCCAAACATGGCCCCTCCAAGAAATTCCTGAGCTGTGCTGCTGATAACTTTCTCCTACAGAAAGTGGAGGAAGGAACTAGAGGATCGGCTATCCTTGACCTGATTCTAACCAACAGAGACGAGTTAGTGGATAAAGTGGCAGTTTCGGGAACTCTGGGGGAAAGTGACCATGTTATACTTGAGTTCTTGATTCTAACGGAAGCAAAAGCTGAGTGTAGCCAAACACGTACCCTGGATTTTAGGAAAGCCAATTTTAACAAACTCAGAACAATGATTAGTAAGATCCCATGGCAAGTGACTCTCACGAGAAAGGGAGCCCAGGAGGGGTGGGAGTTTTTAAAAAAGGAAATTTTAAAGGCACAATTGCAAACAATTCCCAAAAGGAAAAAAGGCAGAGGGCAACAGAAGAAGCCAATGTGGCTTCACAATAAACTCAAAGACGACCTGAAAACAAAAAGGACACGTATAGGAAGTGGAAGGAAGGACAGGCTACAAGTGAAGAGTACAGGCAGGTAGCACAGAACTGCAGGAATAGTGTCAGGAAGGCTAAAGCTGAGAATGAGCTAAGGTTAGCGAGGAATGCTAAAGCAACAAAAAGCTTTCTTCAGATACATGCACAGTAAAAGACAGAAGAAAGAACTGGTGGTTCAACTACGTAATGAGGATGGCAAATTGATAACAGAAGACAAAGAAAAGGCAGAAGTGTTCAATTCCTACTTCGGCTCGGTCTTCTCCCAAAAGAGGGTCTATGACCCCCCTGGCAAACCTGAAGTGCAGACTGAAGGGGCAGGATTGCAGCTTGAGATTAATAGGCAAATGGTCAAGGAGCACCTGATTACTCTGAACGAGTTTAAATCTCCAGGGCCTGATGAGCTGCATCCTAGAGTAATAAAGGAACTGGCAGAAGAACTCTCAGAACCACTGTCTATTATCTTTGAGAAATCATGGAGGACAGGTGAAGTGCCAGACGACTGGAGGAGGGCAAATGTTGTTCCCATCTTCAAAAAGGGCAAGAAGGAGGAACCTGGGAACTATAGGCCAGTCAGTCTGACATCAATCCCCGGGAAGATTTTTGAGCAGATTATAAAGAAGTCAGTCTGCAAGCACCTTGAAAACAATGCAGTGATTACTAGAAGCCAGCATGGATTTGTCAAGAACAAATCCTGTCAGACTAATCTGATCTCATTTTTTGATCGGGTAACCTCCCTTGTGGACTGTGGGAATGCTGTGGACATTATATATCTAGACTTCAGCAAAGCTTTCGACAAAGTGCCTCATGATATCCTGATTAGTAAGCTAGCTAAGAGTGGGCTAGATGGAACAACTATCAGGTGGATCCACAATTGGCTACAGAATCGGACTCAAAGAGTGCTTATCAATGGTTCCTTCTCAAACTGGGGAGAGGTAACGAGCGGGGTACCACAGGGCTCGGTCCTGGGCCCGGTGCTCTTCAACATTTTTATTAATGACTTGGATCAGGAGGTACGGGGAATGCTTATCAAATTTGCAGATGACACAAAGTTGGGTGGAACAGCTAATACTCTGGAAGACAGAAACAAAATTCAAAGTGACCTCGATAGGCTGGAGCGCTGGGCCGAAAACAACAGAATGAAATTTAATAGGGATAAATGCCAAGTGCTGCACCTAGGGAGAGGAAACCAAATGCAGAGTTACAGAATGGGGGACACTTGGCTCAACAATACTACAAGTGAGAAGGATCTTGGAATTGTGGTAGATCACAAACTGAATATGAGCCAGCAATGCGATGTGGCTGCAAAGAAGGCAAATGCAATTTTGGGCTGTATTAATAGAAGTATAGCTTCCAAATCGCGGGAAGTGATAATTCCCCTTTACTCGGCACTGGTTAGGCCTCATCTTGAGTACTGCGTCCAGTTCTGGGCACCACACTTTCAGAAGGATGTAGACAAACTGGAGAGGGTTCAGAGGAGGGCAACAAAGATGATAAAGGGACTGGAAACAAGGCCCTATGAGGAGAGACTGAAAGAACTGGGCATGTTTAGCCTTCAGAAGAGGAGACTGAGGGGAGATATGATCGCACTCTTCCAGTATTTGAAGGGATGTCACACAGAGGAGGGCAAAGATCTCTTCTCGATCATCCCAGTTTGCAGGACACGGAATAATGGGCTCAAGTTACAGGAACCTAGATTCCACCTAAACATCAGGAAAAATTTCCTGACTGTCAGAGCAATAAGACAATGGAATCAACTACCTAGGGAGGTTGTGGGCTCTCCCACTCTGGAGGCATTCAAGGTGCAGCTGGACAGCCATCTGTCAGGGATGCTTTGACCTAGATTCCTGCATTGAGCAGGGGGTTGGACTCGATGGCCTTGTAGGCCCCTTCCAACTCTACTTTTCTATGATTCTATGAAAATGCAAATGTGTGTGGGGGGAAACTCAAACGGTTAAAATTGGCTGCTTAGCAGATAAGGGCAAGTGGATCTAGAACCCACTCTCCCTTCCCAAACAGCTGATCCGTGAAAATTTAAGATTTTTCAAAAGATTCTTCATGTGTTCCACACTGTTGGCTAGAGAAAAGGAACTGCAGGTAGCATTCATTTGTATACACAGTTCCCCATCTAGTTGGAGAAACACTCATGGAAGCTGGCTTCCACACAGATTGAGGAGTCACTGGATCAGGACATCAGTCTTAAGACTTCCAGCACTGTGTTGTTTTATGTTGTGTATCTTTCCAGACATTGGCCAAATAAGTGGCCTGCCCAGAAGAGCAGCAGTTTCATGATAGCTGTGGTATCATGGAATGGCAAATGTCAGCAGTTTCTGCTGTCTACCATCAGTAATATGCCCATGGGGGAAGTTAACATGGAAGTGTATGCTACACAATTATTCCGGTTTAAGCTTACTAATACTAAAAACTATTTAAAATGCTTTGGTAGCATAATCTTAAACCACTATTCACTGACTAGGTTTTGACTAACTTTCCCTGCTTCATAAACCTTGTTTATGAAGTCTTCCATAGTTACCATAATTTCTGGCTTGTATCTGATCCTGGCTTATCTTGATTTGTTACCTTACATTAAGCCAGATTTCTCTGGCTCAGACATAACTGTGAACTTTGGCTCAATACAAGTCAGGAATGAAGTACCAAAGCTGGCGCACAAGGGGAAGAAAGGGGCAAGACAAAGTAAGGGGCAATATGAGGGAGGACCACTGTGTCCCAGTGCTTGTTACCAGATTCATAAACCATGGTTTATGAAGCCATGAAAGATTGTCTGAATCTGGCCACTGCCTGTCTTCTTTCCTTTCCAAGCTGTATTTCATTCTTTATTAAGTCTTGTAAATAACCACTTGCCTGGGCTCCAATGGTAAGTAAGAATCATCTGGTTACCAAATGGGGAGCTTTCTGTTGCATCAACAGTGATCAAGTGCACCCAGTGTGTGTAGAGTCCCAAGTTCAATCCCTAACATTTCCAGTTAAAGGCTCTCAGATAGTGTTGGGAAAGATCTCAGTCCCTAGAAAGATGCTCACAGTCACCTTAGACAGCAGAGGGTTAACTGGACCAATGCTCCGACTTGGTATAAGGCAGCATCATATATTACCGTATTTTTCCGTCTATAAGACGCCCCCATGTATAAGACGCCCCCCACTGGGCAGTTTCGCAACCGCGCGGTTCTCTCCTTGGCTTACTTCCGTGTAGAAGACGACCCTCAATTTTTAGTCTAAAAATTTTAGGAAAAAGTATAGTCTTATACATGGAAAAATACTGTAATATGTTTAAACAAGCTTGTCAAAGTTGTTGCTTCTTTTTTAGAAAACAAATTATAATGAATATGTGTAAGCACAGAGATCAGTAAAGTTTTCTTTAGACTTATGCAAGCCTTCCCTAACTGAGAGAAAAAGATTAATTTCTGAAGTCTCGCATCATTAGGACACAGCTTACTTAAAGCATGAATGGCAAATGTTTTGCTGCAGATTCCCTGCATCAAAGTTGTAAGCTGAACAGAATATTTTTCAAGGCTGATTAATTCAATAGCTTTAGAAGGCCTGTTTCACTTGGTTTCTTCTTTATTTGTAGGTATATTGATATAGCTCAATGTTTATCTCTCTATTGACATTTGATTTTTCAGAAAACTATTACGAACTTATTCTATCTAACAGAAGTTCCTTAAAACCCATCAAGAACTGATATATTGGAAGCCTTTAGATCACATACTGTTTATTTCTGCATTCTCTAAATCAGTAACTTGGATCCACTGTACATCGTTACAATTTCTTTTCAAATACTTGCTGTATGTCTGTTATACATATAATATACATGTAAAATTTATCATCTTCAAGTGCTTATTTCATTTTTTATTATAAGATATATGGCAATAGCATAAATTATTCCCATTGGTTAGAACATGCTATTGTCTGCTTTCGGTCCTGCCTCTTGGGACTTAGTTTTTGCAGCTGCTGAATTGTTGTGCTTACAGAATCAGTTATAAGAGGGACTGACTACCAATTTAAAGCCATTTAGTCAATAATCTGACCACTAACCAAATAATTTAAATAAATGTGCATATTAATACATCCTGAAATGTGCCTTTGAAATATTTAAGGAACTATGAGTACCGTATGTACAGCTTATTAAATAAAAGCTATCACTCATTTTAGGTGACTTTAATATTTTCCTTTTTATTCTCTGTTACTGGCATATTAGAACCAAAATAGCTTTCAAAAGTAAAAGGACTGTGCCTTTAACACTCAACCTCAATGTTTAACATTTGCACCTACTAATTAATATGCTAAAGCTTTAGCATATTAATCTGCCAATTAAATATTTAAGTGATGGTGGGTAAAGTAAACACAGATGTTTCTGTGACAAACTATCATAAAGCAACTAGTGTCAATATCTCATGTAAGAGATACAGTAACTGAGTTATGAATTTTTCTGATGGGTACTTCAAACATTGTTTTTAATATGCACATGTGTGTGTAACCAATGTGACCTGTGGCAAGGCTGGCCGCAGCTTCCTAACACATGTCCATGAAACAATATGAAGCAACAAAAGTTTATTTATTTATTTATTATATTTGTCAATCGCCCATCTGGCCGGTCACCCGGCCACAAAAGTTCAATGTGTGAAGTAGTCCTGAGCTATTAATGCTACTGGATCTATACTGAAGGCATTCTCAGTAGTCTTAATTGCTACGATTTTGATTCCAGGCTAACTTCTTTGACTGTTCACTGTATTTACATACATTTATTATGCAAATATATACATTACATGCATATATTGTTTGTTTATAAAACTGGTTTATTTGCTGTCTCTCCCTCTTTGATTTTGCTACTGTTTGTTTTTATTGTTTTTCTATTATATTTATCAAAGAAGCCAAGCATCTTTCTTGGAAAGCTTTGATAAAATTTAAATAAATATATTCTAAATCTAAATGGTAGCTTTGCCTTAGTGGAAGGGACTACTGCCCATGTATGGCAGGGCAGCCAATTTTGTTGATTCCTCCTACCCAAAAGTGCTCCTGAGAGTTGTGGGGCTCTCTGGAACAGAATGGGATATGGCAGGGAATGCTGCATTAAATAGGGAGGATCAGCAAAAATTGGGTGCTCCAATTTGAGGAAGTGCATAGGAGTGCAACCTAAGACTTGCAGCCTGACCCAATGTATGTTTTCTTAGAAGTGTTCCTATGCTTTACTGCAGCCTTCTCCAACCTGGTGCCCTCCAGATGTGTTGGACTATAACCCCCATCTTCCCCAATCAACATGGACCTGGCTGGGGAGGATGGTGGTTGTAGTCCAACACAACTGGAGAGCGCCAGGTTGGGGATGGCTGCTCTCAGCTTTTAACTAAGTATGTGCAACTTAAAGAAGAATATATTGCTTCCATGTTTATCCCTCCCTTCACTCCATTTTGCCTGTACAGTATCAAATTTTAGATAGATGATTTCGCACACATGATACACCAATGCAGTACTCCTTTTTTTATATTCAGTGCCTTGCAGAAGCATTCACCACCACCACCACCCTTTGACTTTTCCACATTTTGTTGTGTTACAACCTGTGATTGAAATGGATTCAATTGGCATTGTTACCACTTGATGTACACAAGATACTCAACGCAGTGAAGGTGCAAAATAGTTTTACTGTGGCACAAAAGTTAAGTAAACAAGAACAAACTGGCACTTCTTGGTTGCATAAATATTTACCCCCGAGTCAATACATGGTAGAAGCACCTTTGGCAGCAATGACAGCTGCAAGTCTTCTTGGGTAAGTCTCTATCAGCTTTGTGCATCTGGATCCTGCAATTTGCCACAGATTCTCAATCGGATTGAAGTCTGGGCTTTGACTGGGCCATTCTAAAACTTTCAGTTTCTTGTTTTTAAACCACTCTGGTGTTACTTCAGCTGTGTGTTGAGGGTCATTGTCCTCCTGGAAGGTGAACCTGCGCCCCAGTCCCAGGTCCCTCGCAGACTGAAACTTGTTTTCCTCTAGAATCATGTCCCTGTATTTGGCTCCATCCATCTTGCCCTCAATCCTGACCAGTTTCTCAGTCCCTGCTGAGGAAAAGCATCCCCAAAACATGATGCTGCTACCACCATGCTTCATTGTGGGGATGGTGTTCTCAGGGCAGTGAGCACTGTTGGCTTTGTGCCGCACGCTAGGGTTTTGCAACAAGGCCAAAAAGTTCGATTTTGGTCTCATCAGACCAGAGAACCTTTTCCACATGTTTGCTTTGTCTCCCATGTGCCTTTTTGTAAACTCCAAACAGGCTTTGATACGGGTTTGTTTCAGCAATGGCTTTCTTCCTGCCACTCTTCCATAAAGCCCAGCTTTGTGGAGCGTCCAGGTGATAGTTGTCCCATGGACGGTTTCTCCCATCTCAGCTGCAGATCTCTCCAGCTCCTTCAGAGTTACCATTGGCCTCTTGGTTGCTTCCCGAATGCTCTCTTTACCTGGCCACTGAGTTTTGGTGAATGGCCATCTCTAGGCAGAGTTGCGGTTGAGCCATATTCTTTCCATTTTGTAATAATGGATTTAATGGTGCTCTGGGGGATATTTTTTTAATAACTCAAGCCTGATTGGTGTTTCTGCACAACTTTATCCTAGAGTTGTTTTGATAGCTCCTTGGTCCATGATGCTGTTTATTTAGATGATGATGATGATGATGATGATGATGATGATGATGATTTATTACCCGCCTCTCCATCTAGATCGAGGCGGGGAACAACAGAAAATATAAAATACATAAACTAAAACAACACAATACATACTATTAAAACATCCTAAAACATCTTTAAAACATCCTAAAATTCTGCCGGATAGGCCTGCCGGAAGAGTTCAGTCTTTACGGCTTTTTTAAATTCCAAAAGACTGACAAGTTGACGAATCTCCTCCGGCAGGCCATTCCATAATCTGGGAGCAGCAGAAGAGAAGGTCCTCTGGGTAATGCTTGTCAGCCTAGTTTTGACTGACTGAAGCAGATTCTTCCCAGAGGACCTAAGTGTGCGGGGTGGATTGTACGGGAGAAGGCGATCCCGTAGGTAGCCTGGACCCAAACCATGTAGGGCTTTAAAGGTAATAACCAACACTTTATACTTTGCCCGGAAACTGATTGGCAGCCAGTGGAGTGCTTTTAAAACTGGTGTGATTTGGGCACCCCTAGATGTACCAGCAACCAGTCTGGCTGCCATATTTTGCACTAATTGAAGTTTCCGGACTAGGTATAAAGGTAGCCCTATGTACAGCGCATTACAGAAGTCGAGCCTCGAAGTTACCAGTGCGTGCACTACCGTCTTTAGGTCTTCCAACTCTAGGAAGGGGCGCAGCTGGCGTATCAGCCAAAGCTGATAATAGGCACTCCTAGCCGTCGCATCTATCTGGGATGTCATTTGGAGCGACGGATCCAGGAGCACCCCTAAGCTGCGAACACAGTCTTTCAGGGGGAGTGTAACCCCATCCAGAACTGGTTGACATACCTCCAAACCCAGGTTGTGGCCTTTGACAGCAAGCACCTCCGTCTTGTCTGGATTCAATTTCAGTTTATTTTCCCTCATCCAGCCCATTACTGCCTCCAATAATGAGGCAGAGGAGACACACTATCCTTAGCTGATGCTGTTAACGAAAGCATAGAGAAATATATTTGGGTGTCATCAGCATACTGATAGCACCCTGCCCCATGCCTCCGGATGATCTCTCCCAGCGGCTTCATGTAGATATTAAATAGCATTGGGGAAAGAATAGCTCCTTGTGGCACGCCACATAGCAGCTCCTTTTTGGTGGAGCAGCTATCCCCAAGCATCACCATCTGGAACCTACCCGAGAGGTAGGACCGGAACCACTGAAGCACAGTGCCCCCGATTCCCACTCCCCTCAGGCGTTCCAGAAGGATACCATGGTCGATGGTATTGAAAGCCGCTGAGAGGTCCAGAAGCACCAACAGGGACACACTCCCCCTGTCGGTACTCAGGCGCAGATCATCTACTAAGGCGACCATAGCAGTCTCAACTCCGTATCCTGCTCTGAAGCCAGTTTGAAATGGGTCTAGAAAATTGGTGTCATCCAAAACTGCTTGGAGTTGGAAGGCAACCGCCCTCTCGATCACCTTGCCCAAAAATGGAAGATTGGACACTGATCTATAATTGTTAAGGTCCAAGGGATTCAGGGAGGGCTTTTTCAGAAGCGGCCGCACCACCGCTTCTTTCAAACATGATGGAAAATTCCCTCCCTGGAGAGATGCATTAACAATACGCTGCACTTGTAGTCCAACTGCATCTCCTCCTTGGACAACCAACCAGGAAGGACAGGGATCGAGAGGGCAGGTAGTCCTCTTCACTCGGCCAAGCAGCTTGTACACGTCCTCGGTACTCACCAACTGAAACTGATCCAGTGTAATCCTACTTGCGGAGTTGCTGGCCACTCCATTGTCTGCTTCTGCTACAATGAGGGCGTCTAAGTCGGCTCTTATCCGAGAGATTTTATCTGTGAAATGATTGTTAAAGGCATCACAGTGAGCAACCGTAGGCTCTAAAATCGGATTCAGGGGGGAAGGTGTCTGCGTTAGACCCCTCACCACCCTGAACAGTTCTGCTGGATGCGAATTCACAGACGCAATGCGTGCAGAGAAGAAAACTTTCTTTGCTGCACGTATTGCAACCCCATAGGAGCGAAGATGCTCTCTATGATGTGTCTTATCGGATATGAGTCGAGTTTTTCGCCATCGGCGCTCCAGTCATCATCCTTTCCGCTTCAGTTCCCTGAGATCTTCTGTAAACCAGGGTGCCCGGTTAGAAGCGGGCCGGAGAGGACGTTTGGGGGCGATCATGTCGATAGCCCTGGTTAGATCTTGATTCCATCTGTCAACCAGGGCTTCAACAGGTTCGTCGACGGTACCAGCCATAGACCCCTCCAAGGCTCTCTGGAATCCAAGAGGATCCATTAGCCTTTGAGGGCGGACCATCTTAATAGGTCCGTCACCCCTGCAGGGGCAGATGGTAGCCGCGATACTAACCCTAACCAGAAAATGATCTGTCCATGACAATGCAGAGGTATTGATGACCTCTGCCCACAGATCTGTCTGTTCAGAACTGAAAACAGCATCGAGGGTGTGACCTGCTGAATGGGTGGGTCCAGAGACCAATTGGGATAGGCCCATGTTTGTCATGGATGAGATGAACTCCCGAGCAGCACCTGACAAATTGGTCCCAAATGGGATGTTGAAGTCGCCCAGGACCAAGAGCCTGGGCGAGTCCAACACCAGCTCTGAGACCAGTTCCGTGAGCTCGGCCAGGGAGTCTGTTAGGCAGCGGGGTGGCCGGTACACCAACAGAATCCCTAGTCTATCCTTGGTCTTCAGACTCGGGTATACACACTCAATGTGATTCAATTCCCGAACAGGAAGTCTGGTCAGGTTGAGATTATCTTTATAAACCACAGCTACTCCACACACCCCGCCCACTTTCCCTCACCTGCTCACTAACACAGTACCCAGCTGGGAGGGCCTGGACCCATGTCGGGCCACTGTCATCTCACAGCCAGGTCTCTGTGAAGCATGCCAGGTCTGCCTCCTCATCCAAAAGGAGGTCATAGATTATATTTGTTTTGTTTTTAACTGACCTGGCATTGCATAGGAGCAAGGAGAGGTTCTGTGGGTGGTCTGGTTCGTTCTCCAAGTTCCCCAGGTTGGCAGGGCGATCGGAAGGTAAGATGGGTATTATATATCTATCTCTCCTTCCCCTGTAATGGCATTTTGCCCTGGGGCCTTCTGAGATCATGTGGCACTGGAATTGCACACAGGTGGACTCCATTCAACTACTTACAGTATAGTATGTGACTTCTGGAGGCTGTGGGTTGCACCAGAACTTATTTCAGCATGTCCCAGCAAAGGGGGTGAATACTTATGCAACCAACAAGTGCCAGTTTGTTTTTGTTTACTTACCTTTTGGGCCACGATAAAAATATTCTGTACCTTCATAGTGTTCAGTATCTTGTGTACATCAAGTGGTAGCAAAGCCAATTAAATCCATTTTAGTTCCAGGTTGTAACACAACAAAATGTGGAAAAGTCAAAGGGGGGTGAATACTTCTTTTAAGGCACTGTATGTCTGTGCTGCTCAGGCAGCAAGAGCCGCCATCAGATGTGCCATACTACAGTTATACAGAAGATAATGGATAGAGAGTGAGTGTAACTAGGAATCAAAGCTACAGTATTTATGTTCAGTATCATAAGGGCATTTCAGTCACCACGGAACTTGCTATAGCAATACAACTCTATATATATCTGAAATAATCGTGATAAAGTGTTTATGTGAAAGCTGGGCACTACTTGTCTTGCACAGCATGCTGCTTTATCCAAGCATTCTGCTTCTTGCTGTACTACAACTGGAATTGTACATGGGATTGGGATGTTGGGTGTAACCTTCACTACAGCCTTAGGAGCCCTGAAAGTTGTCCAAGTACAAAAGGCCAAAACTCTGTAAAAGAAGAAGAAGCAGAAGCAGTGGGGGGGGGGGGCAGTAAGGATTCTTTGCAACATATCACTGATGTGGAAGATGGGAGGAGAAGCTATGTAAAACAGGCTTCCACAGGCTGTAATGGTGACAATCTATGCTGAAAAGTTAAAGCCTTGATTCAAATCTACTACTACTACTACATACTACCTGACAACCTATAAATTGGAAGTGCTGAGAAATGTAGCACATCTAGGACATAGAAGCATCTAGCTATGTGTGTTCAAGGCAATTGTGTTGTAATTGCAAACAAGGGAAACCATCAAAGCAGCAAAACAACTTCAGAGAGAAGATGAAACTTAAGTGCTTAGGTGTATATCATAAAGTAAAGTAAAATTGTGTATTAAATGGAAGATAACATTTAGAAACAGCTAACATGCTTCACTACTTTTAAGTTGTTGGTTCATAAAGAAACTGACATATCTGAAACAAATAGTTTGTATATAAAATTAAGAAATAAGCATATTCCTAACACTTCTACTCTACCTTTCTATGAAATAATCATGGGGTAAGAGGGAAATACTGACCCTTTGAAACCTTCTCTTTGATTTTTGCCACCTCATAATCAAGGATGATGTTTATCTAGAATCACCTATATGAGGATTCTACAGAAATTGTGCATAGAACTAGTGTCTGGCACAGACCTGGGTTCTGAATAATTTTTTCCTTCTTTAAAAATAAAAGTAAATTTCAACTCCTAATTGGGGGTATTTGTTTTTAAAAGAGTTGTGCAAAAAGATTCAGGTTTATGCCTGCATGACTACATGTTGCCGCCTGGCACTAACCTTGCCGTCTTTTTGGTGCCTGGTTAAGACTTTACTCTCGGGCAACTGACAGCATGTGATGGGACTTTAATGTCAGTTGTTTTATCAGGTCCCAGTATTTAATTGTAACTGTTTTTTAGCTGTTTTAAATTGTTTTTCTATTTGGTATGTAAAAAATCTTATAATTTTTCATTCTGTTGTATTTTTTGGTTGTAATTTTTGTGAACTGCCAGGAAACTTTGGCTTTGGAGTGGTATAGAAATTAAATTGTTGTGCAATCAGGTTCTCCAGCACAATCCTAAAATAATTGTAATAAAACCAATTTCAGTTAGATGACTAAGCTGAATTTTAATGTTAATCATGCTTGCTTTATAGAAGCTATAATAATGTTTTATTATAAATCAGTCATATCAGATTTGTAGAAAATAATGTTAGTGCATCTTTCCACGAGGAATGGTAACCCTCACACATTCTGATAACGATGTTATCACCAGATAACATCAGAGTGTATATTTGATTACACTCTGCTGGTTACTCTGCTCCTGTTATATGCTACAGTGTCTTCCCTGCTTTTTAGCCTTCCTTTGTCTACTCTTTTCCTCCCCTGAATATTTATGCCCCTCTGACATTCCTTCCTTTCCTGTCTACTCAACTCACTCACTTCTAAGTAGTAAGGTCCACTCCAAAAGAACCTTTCTGTAATGCTTTCTGTAACTGTATCTTTAAGGGTGCAATCCTATTGAGATGCCCATATGCCTCTGAAGTCGAAGGCTTATGGGCATCCAATGCAGAGCAGGAGGAGTGGGATCTCTGCTTCCCCATCCTCCCACTTTGCATTTTCACTAGACTGGCTTTTTGGCCCGTCTAGCTGGGGTGCTTCAGAAGGGGAGGGGAGGAGGCTGGAGAGGCTTCAGGATACCTCGTACCCTGGTCGATCCAGTCTCCTCCCTGAACCACCCCCTTTTACCTCTGGGGTCTCTTTCCCGACCTCAGTGAGCAGCCAGTGTGGTTCTTTCTACACTGGCTACAAGGGGATGGAGGAGGAGGATCAGAGCTCCAATTCCCAGCTCAGAGGTCAGAGCTGGGAATCCAAACTATCCTATGGCCCCCCAGACAACGTCTAGGGGGTATAGGATCATTTCCTAAGTCAGAGAATCATTATTGTAGTAGCCTATTGCAGTACTTACAGTGACCTGTCTTTGTTTAATGCTGCTTGGAGTTTGTTTTAGTTGAAGAAGAAACAAAATGTTTTAGAAAGAGTACTGTTTGACTATGGGGATATGACCCTTGTAAAGTGAAGGATTTTGTTTAATGCAATCAACATAAATCAGCAACCTGTTTAGGTACTATTAATGAGAACTTAAACTGGATTACTTGTCAGTGGGATATACATCCAATCATAAACATAATTATTTAGAAGTCGGCCCCATTAATTTCAATAGGATTTCCTTCCAAGTAAGAGTGCATAGGAATAATTTGTTCAATTTAAATTATGGTACTTTGGTTTAATATGGAGTAGGGTTGTCTGTTAATTCTTAGTACATTAGAAGCATACCAACTTTGATTACATTTTACATTTCCTATAATTAAATGCAAATAAAGTATTTTAATATCTGCAGAAACTTAAAAGTGTCAGTATTAAGAAATTATTAATGTAGAGTAAAAGCTCATAACAACACTGCCTTCAGTTATATGGAGGTCAGTGAGAGGAAAGCCTTTAGTGTTATAGCATATAAATGGTAATTATTCATTCACAAAATAGAGAACAGAAGTAAAGATTGATATAGTGCCATGCATTTTCTTACCCAAACTGTAAAGAGACAGGAAATGCACAGTTCGTGTTCAATTTGTCCTTCAATCTTAAATAGCCTGCTACTTCTTCACTGCCCTTCAGCATCTTGCCACTAACTACACCACCAACTCTATATGGATATTTGAAAATGAAAATTTAATGGGACAGCCAAACTCTGACAGCAAATTTCAGGTAGAAAAAAAGAGTGGTGACCTGGAAATGCAAGGGTTTGTCTCAATTAAACATTTAATCCCTTGAGGATTGTGTTTGCCGTTGTACAAAAAAATGGTAGTATGATCTCAAATGATGGGGATTCTTTGACTTTATCAGTAAGTTACTTTTTCCTGTTATGAGGTCCTCTAGCCTCTCTACTTGCAACCATCCTCATTGCAGCTATAGGCCACTATTCTGAAGGCCAGCCCTTCTGTATACCATGATGCAATAAGGAATGCCAGGCAATTAGGCAGTGGTCCTTCAGTAGCATTTAGTGAAGCTACCTACCTAACTTGGTTCTGAATCCTTAACAAGCAGCTGTTTACACAAAAAGCCTTTCAGGGAGGTTAAGAGCCATGCTGGATAAGACCAAGGGTCCATCTAGTTCAGCATTCTGTTCACACAGTGGCCAAGCAGCCACCCATGGGAATCCCACAAGCAGAACATGAGTGGCAACAGCACACACACACCCAAGTTCCCTAGCAACAGATATACATAGGCATACTGCCTCTGATACTAGTAGCATATAGCCATAAGGACTAGTAGCCATTGATAGCTTTCTCCTCTATGAATTTGTCCAATCCCCTTTTAAAGCCAACCAGATTGGTGGCTATCACTACATCCTGTGGAAGTAAATTCCATAGTTTAACTATGTGCTGTGTGACAATGTACTTTCTTTATCTGTCCTTTTTGGCAAGATCCTTTTGGAGCTCCTCACAATCCCTTTTTGTTTTAACCCCTAAATAATTTGGTGTCATCAGGAAACTTGGCCATTCATTGCTCACCCCTAATTCCAGATCATTTATGAATAAGTTGAAAGCATTGGTCCTAATACTGATCCTTGTGGGACCCCACTGTTTACATCCCTCCATCCGGAGAATTTACTATTTATTCCCACTCTCTGCTTTCTGTTCTTTAACCAGTACTGATCCATAGAGGACTTCCCCTCTTATTCCATGACTGCTAAGTTTGCTCAGGAGTTTTTGGTGAGAGACTTTGTCAAAAAGATTTTGGAAGTCCAAGTAAGCAATGTCTACCAGATCACTCCTATCCACATGTTTATTGAGTTTATCAAAGAACTCTAAAAAGTTAGTGAGACAGTACTTGATTCTTTCTCAGCAGGGCTTGTCCTTCTATATGCTTACTAATTATATCTTTAATAATGCTTTCAACCAATTTATCTGGAACAGATGTTAAGCTAACTGGCCTGTAATTTCCCAGATCCCCCCCTGATATTGTCACCCACAGTGTTTCTGTGGAAGTGTCTGCCCCTTTCAGGTTTTCTAGTCTGCTCGACACTATGCCCTCTTTGACAACTCCTCCAGTATGCCCTTCCTGGTCCTTCCTATAGAGTTTATATCTAGAGTTGACCGTATCCCATTGGTTCTCTCCATTCCACCATTCCATTCCAGGTTTCCATAATGCCCTCAAAGGCTTCCACGTTCCACCATTTGCATAGAAACACCTCTACATGGTGTCCCTCTCCAGATGTCTCTGGGGTATGCATCTTCTGCTCTTTGTCCTTCAATCTTAGGACTGTTTGAGTGGCTATCATGTTTCACCATATGCTCATGGCCTATTTCCTCCCCTTCTACATTTGGGCAATCAGAAACATTTTCATCTTCATCCCCTAGGGATGATTCAACCCAAACCCAATGCTTGGCTTTTCCCCAGGGTTCAGTTTAAAAGCTGCTCTGCCACCCTTTTTATGTTTAGCACCAGCAATCTGGTTCCATTCTGGTTCAAGTGGAGTCCTTCTCTCTTGTACAGGCCCAGCTTGTCCCAAAATATTCCCCAGTGCCTAGCAAATGTAAACTCCTCCCCCCTGCACTACCATCTCGTCCACACATTGAGACTCCTCAACTTCGCCTGTTTAGCTGGCCCTGCACATGGAACAAGTAGCATTTCAGAGAAAGTCACCTTGGTGGTGGTCCTGAATTTCAGCCTTCTACCTAGCAATCTAAATTTGGCTTCCAGGACCTGATGACTACATTTCCCCACATCATCTGTACCAGCCTGGACTGACTCCACCCCAGCACTATCTACAAAGTTATCTAAATGGTGTGTGATATCCGCAACTTTCTCATCAGCCATACAATTTATGATGCGGTCTATACACCCATCACAAATCCAGCTGTCTATGTGACTAATGATTGGATTTTCCATTACCACAAACCACCCCCTGCCCCCAGAGGCACATCCTCAATGCGAGAGGATATTTGTTCATCTTCCGAGGAGTGTGACCCTTCTAAGGAATCATTTTTCTCTTCCTCAGAATGATGTCGTCCTTCCCCAAGACCCCCATTCTCCATGAAGATGTAGAAAGGTAAAAATGGTAAAGGAAAGGGTAAAAATGGAAAAACTGTTCCTAATATCATCTGACCTGCATAGTTACTGTATATTGTGTATAGTATAGAGCAATGTTCAAAGCTGGACAAGAGTTCCCTTTTCAACTGAAAAACCATCCATTATACCGTTCTGGGGAGCATAGTCAGAATTACGTAGTGTTGATCAGCTGCTTCCTAGCATTCTTAAACTACCTTATTGTAGCTCATAATTTGGGGGAAATTGTGAGTTCTTCCACTTTCCTTTGCTAGCTTTTCTGTCCATGTAACAAGAGGTTGTGACTTTTCTTGATTTCTAATAAATTAGAAATCGAGGAATGCAATTCTGAATACATATTGTATATCTCTGCCTTTTCCAGCATCTGTAAGGTCCTCTTAAACAGCAGGCAGAAATAGACAAGAATCTAGGCTGACATTTCTCATCGTATCCAATCCTCAGAGTCCAGCTTTTTATAATATTCAGTTTCAAGATCACACATCAGATTCTTAAAAATCCATCATTTACCATTAGCCAATAGTGGTCACCAGCAATGATCATAGGCCTTATATTCTTACAGAGACTTGTGGTGCCTTAAAGACTAACAACTTTACTTTGGCAGAAGCTGTAATAGGTTATATTCTTGCACATTATCCGGGTGAACATAAAAGTTAGAATAGTCTAGACTAGCCTTCCCCAACCTGGCACCCTCCATTTCCCAACATTATTGACCATTAGCTATGCTGGCTGGCGCTGATGGGTGCTGAAGTCCAAAACATCCAGAAGACACCAGGTTGGGGAAGACTGGTTTACACTAGATAAACACCAGTTCTTTATTTGGAAAACAAATGCTTTGGGGGTGATTTTGGAAAAAAATTACAATGATTTATACGTCAAAAACATATACAATGCATATTAGACTTCTTATTAACAAATTAAAACAAATACAGATTTAGTCAATTAAATAGGTTTTTCAAGAAATTCAAGGCCACATATGGAAAATTAAAGCTTTTCTGGAACTCCTGGTTTCAAGAAGTATTCAGAGGAATTTACCCAATTTGTGTTTACAAGTGATAAAAATAGTATATTGATGCTGCATGAGGCTTAACAGAGGATGTAAATAATAGCATCTTAGAAACTTTAGGTGTCCCAAATCAGTCACGCTGTAGAAAATATTATTTGAAGTTGCTGGCTTGATGTTTAAGTTGCTAGCAGTGCAAAAGTATAAAATGGAAGAATCAATTATTTTGTTGCAAACAGCCCTGCTAAACTGACAAGGCAACAGAAGGCCCATGTAATTGGAGAGCCAACAAGGCATGTGGACCTATTATTTGATCCTGTTCACAAAGGTGGGACAACTACATGTAAACAGGAATCATGTTTGCATGGATATTAGTATTTCCTGCATCAAAAAAGTAAAGCATGAATGAAAAACATGCATCCTTCTTAACGTTTGTGTACACATTCCAGGGAAGCACAACCCAGTCAGGGCTTCTAGTCATGTATATATGGTTGTTTTAAGGAGGTGCATCTGTTCACATTTACCTGTGTGCAGCAGGAAATGATGCAATGCAGGTGGACCAGCAGCAAGGATGATTGCTTCCTTAAGTGCAAAGCCACGTGTAGAGTATGTGTTCATTAGTGTTCCTTCCTTGCAACAGGATCCTGAAATAGTGCAGCTCTGGAATCATGCAAAAAAGTGGGGAGAGGCAAAGTTAAAATAGTGTCTAGGTGAATGTTTGCACAACGCTAATGGAGTAAATTCTTTTAAAACTTAAATAAATCAATGGAAAATGATCTGATAATGAAAGAGGGCTGAGACAACTGCAGACATTAAATGCAATAATCCAGAAGCTTGCATGTTCTAATGAGATGCAAGATTGTGTTGGGGGGGGGGATAGGAAGAATGACCGATTACTGATGCAGAGATGCACTATCTTTAGTAGCACAAAAAACTGCTTGCTTGGACATACCATTGGAAGGTATACTTAAACAATGACCTGATTTGGGGGTGGGGGTGGGGAGTGGTAAGGCAGTGCTGCTCAGGACGAAAGAGCCGCAGTAATTTTTGTTTCATGTGTCTGTCTTTGATTAGTTAAAAATAGACTAAACCATCGATGAGGAAGCAATCGCACTCAAACTTCCATTCCCTAGTGGTTTCCAGGGTGAAAACATTAATGTGTCTGGCTAGAGACTTATTTCAGGCAGCAAAGCAGAGATACAAAAGCTAAGGCAGATAAACAGCACCTGCTCCCTTATTAGAAAGGCAGCTGATGGGGTGCAGATCTGGTGTCTTCCTGCTCCCTTACAGCCAGGGATTTGGGAAGCAGTATAGGGGCAACCAAGTACTGCTGCTTTATTCTTTCTCCATGCAACAAAATATACTGAAAGAAGTGGATGGGTTTATCCTATCTACAGAATTATGCCCCCACCCAAAGCAGAAACACTGACAATATCTAGCTCCATCTCTTACATTTAGTTAGCAACATTGTTTCTCGGTACATTAAAATCAGAGCCCCTAAATCTTAAGTTTGAAAAGCTTATATAAATAATTTATCCTTATTTACAATACTAGAGTTCTAATTAAAAAAAACACGGTACATTTTGTTACCAATGTGACATTCTTAATTTATAAATCTCAAGCCACGCACTAAAAGTTCTTGATTATTACACTATTGTATAGTATATACAGAGCCAGTGAAGTTAGAGAACTTCACTGGCTCTGGCTACAAGTCCATTTCAGCGTGCAATTCAAAGTGCTGGCGTTTATAGCCTTTTTTGGCTAGGGACTATTGCCTGAAAGAACATTTGCTCCCACACCAATCTGCTTGTGTACTCAGGTCATCTTTGGAGGGCGCCCTCCCGGTGACCCCCACCATCCAAGGTATGGAGGTTGGGGACTAGAGGGTCTTGGTTGTGATGCTCCATTTATGGAATTTCCCCCCCAGAGAAGTTAACCTGAAGCCAACATCACTATCGTTGTGGTGCAACTAACATGTTGTAAGTTATGTTTGAACTTTTATATTTTATCTTACTTTTGTTAACTGCCTTGAGAGTATTGCTGAAGGGCAACCTATAAATCCTTTAACTAAATATAGTGTAGGCATTAGCCAGATTCTACACATACCAAGAGCTACTTCTTATGTTACTTTTACCTAATCAGGAAGCAAAAGAAAAATTTCAGAAAAAGCGGAGAAGATGGGTAGCTGGAGTAACTTCAGGATGTCTGGATGCATTTTTTTCTGTGGAGGTGTGACTCTGACTTCCATGGCTTTTGCTGGAAGACAGATGTGTGTGTCATCAGCAACTGATCAACTGTGCAGTCATTGCCAAATACAGTCATGCCTTGGATTGAGAACATAATTCGTTCCGGAAATGTGCTTGTAATCCAAAACACTCTTATATCAAAACGAAATCCCCCCAAAAAAATTTGTAGAGATTTTTAATTTAAGCCGTACTACAGTACTTGTATTGCAAGACGTCGCTTGTATATCAAGTCCAAAAAAATTAAATATTTAGAAATTTGCTTGTCTTGCAAAACGCTCTCAAACCAAGTTACTTGCAATCCAAGGTATTCTGTAATAGGCAATGTTTGTGCAATGTTGTTGTTTAAGGCTGCATCCACATGGCGACTATAATGTGGAGATGAAGCTCTAAAAAGAGACACAAGATGTTGGGTTCTTCAAAGAAGTATTTCAATTTCATATTAATCTGCAAAATTTTATTATTAAGAACAGTAATTCAAGAAAGATACAAGAGGCAGTATAATGAAATGCCTAGCAGAAACAAAGTTCCTTGTATTTTAAGGTACTGAAAGGACAACCCTTTTCTAATTTAGAGTAAAATCTGTCTTTCCCAACAATTTAATGAGCAATTCCTTTCACAATCACTTAGCTATTTCCGGTACCATTTTTCTTCCTGGATTGTCAAGCCATAAATTAATATATTGACAAAACTCTTTGATGAAAGAGAGTGTATTAATAAGCAATGCTTAATGCTGCATTAGGCTTTATCCTGAACCTCAAGTCAACAGCATAAAACAATGCAGAAATGCAGAATCCAGTAGCAGCCAGAAACTATTCCTGCTGAATGCAAGTTTTTCTACTTGAGCAAACACATCTCCCAAGCTGCTGTGTTGTTTCAAATACATGTCTTAATCTTCATTTACTACAGGACCCAAACTTCACTTACACATTACTTCTGCCTTGGTCCTCTCCAGTTTACAGTCCTGTCAATCCTTCTTCTTGTTTCTTTCCTTCAAAGTTAGCTCTGGATTTTATTCTTTCTACATTTCCCTGCAACTAAGTTTCCTTTATCTTGCTGCATGTACCAGAAAACCTATTGTACTCTTGTAGCAGTCCCAAACAGTAACCATTACTGTTTGTTAGCTGTATTGGGGGGGGGGGGTGCTGCTGTGATGCTACTCTCTCACTGACTTCTGAGGGGGGTTGTTGTTGACCAGTGTTCCCATTTTTTTATAGGCTAATGCTTTCCATTAACTATCTACCAAGTACCTTCCCCTCAGTGCCTATTAACTTAATGTGTTTTTTAATGTTTTTCTTCACCTGTCTTTAACCTCACTATGTAGTTCTCTACTTTTCTCACGTTGTTTTCCTTGCTCTGTTCTTATAAAAACTGAGGTATCAGCTGCCTTCCCTTCAACTGTCAAATTTAACTGCACATCTATCCCTGAGGGCAATATTCTAACCACTGGAGGGTCATGTGAGGCTCCCTCCCTCAGCTCTGATATGACCAGCTGCTATTTGGCTCCTCCCTACCCAGAACTGGGTCCTGCAATGACTGTTGCACTTGGGCATTATGTAATCATTATTTTCTTCTTCCTTCACACATCCTTTGTATCACGCTATTGGAAAGCGAGCCATTATTTTCAGTTTCAAGTACTTCGGCAGAAATGCTATAAACACAGTTAGTAAATAGATATTCTAACCTTGCACTTCTAGTTTGATGCTCTGATTGACCTGAGAAAGAGGGTAGCCAATATAGCCATATCCAGGTGTTCTACATACTTCTATGTAGAATCCACATGTGAAGAGGCCGAGGGGAGGGGAGTGCACTAGCTCTGCCCCCCTGATCCCTGCCCAAGTTGGAAGGCTAACTTCTGTAGCAAGAAGCCTTTTCTACTCATATAGCTCCCTGCAAGACGTGGAACCCTGACTTTCCAGATTTCTAAATCATGCAGGGAGCCACAGCAAGAAGGCTCCTTTGAACCAGACATTCACCATTCAACTGGTAGAGGCCTGCAAGCAAGGGGAAGATGAGGCAACGGGGGAGGGGGGTTGCTCCGCTGTCCCTCACACAATTTTAGTGGTGCGAAGAGAAGAGGGCTAACATGTCGTGTTGATCTAGACAGATCATTGTAAAATACGCAATACAAATGGAGACTGCAGAATTTAGCAGAAAGGTGAATGTGTGCACATGCATCCACAGAGTCACTCCTATCTCTTAAAAGCAAGATACTAGTGCCAGGGGAGGAATGACATTAAGTAGGGTGTACATTTTATTTCAAATATATTAAACTCTTGAGGCACCAGGCACTTTTGAGTTGGCATTTCACAGCTGAAGTATTCTTTTCATGAAATGCAATGAACTTGCTCAAGAAATGACCCAGGATTACAGATTTTTGCCTACAAATTGTGCCTGCTTAAGAGCAGAATTTGCCAGCAGTATGTAAATTAAATGGAATAAAATGGATGACCCAATGTAGTCACTTATGCCATCCAGTCAATTGAGGGTGCATTTTTATCCCTTGCAAAATGCTATCTACATAAATTACAGCTTGATAAACAATAGAATGTTCATAAATGTAGATTTAAAGAAAATTAAGAGTTTGTGAGAATCCCACAAGCAGAGAGAGATGAAAATGTTCAAGTGCTATGATTTGGGAGCTCTATTCAATTCTTAATTTGTCCAAGACATGAACCCTCTTCTCTTATAAGCTCTCAGTCAATGCAAGCTCCATTCACTCTTATTTTCCGTTAGTAGAACAGCTTTAAGGACTGGGCAATAAATCTCTTGTGTCTTAATTACCTATCTGTAAGATGGAGGATAATAATACCTTCCTACATCAAAGGGATCTTGCAAAGAAATTCATTAGCGTGTGTGTTAGAAATTCAAACTGCAGTGATGGGAGCTAAATAACAAAGTCAATAGGGCTTCACTGTAGGAAGCAAATCATAGGGCAATTGTGTATGCTTAGGCAGGAATCAGCTGGGTTTTGTTCAAAAAAACCTATCCAATGCCCTAGGTCTTTGTGATCTGATGAGGACTAATGAAAACATAATACATTTGCATATAAACATGACTTCAAGCTTTTTATGTATGGCAACTTATTTATTTTACACATCAACCCAAGATATGCCCTTGTTAGTTTTTATCATTTTCCTTTGCTCCTGCAGATAAGCTGTTGAAATGGAATGAGATTTGTCAAAGTAACAGGCTACTGCAAGTGGTACAGTTTTTGCCAAATACTAAATAAAGACACTAGGGTTAGGTGATAATTATTTCATTTATTGACTGAAACATGCATATATCCCCAGATGTTATGGCCACCAGTGCAGCAATAAAAATAAATGTTACCAAAAGACAAATATTTTTCCTTCCTTCCCCACAAACAATAGAAATATTCAAAAGGAGAAATATTTAAAAAGGAGAAAAATAGAGGGGGAAATGACTAGGTGCTTATAATAGGCCGAAGCAATGTTAACATGGGTACTAGAAATCGTTTAGCTAATTTAACACCACCATTACAACCACAGACCCCTTAAAGTATATTCCATCTACATCGTCTCTAGCAGGTACCACACACAATGTTGTTTAACCTCCAATTTGGTATATTAACCACCATTCTTCTAATAAAACAGGTGAAATTATCAAATGTAGATTAAAACTGGAGCAGACAGAAATTAGTTTCATAATCAGATGTTTACATGGACCAGGGGATGATAAAGAGAAGGGAGTGTGAAATCAAAGCTGTTCCTCTGTATTTCTCAACTAACAAAGAAATTACATTTTCTAGCTCAGTTTGTGCTGTTACAGTACTAAAGTCTATTTAAACTGAAGTAGCGCAAAACAATGCTGAAAAATGAACCATGGACAATTTTAGATCTTCTGTCTAAAATGTAATGCCCAACCATGTATGGTAGCCCATCAAGGCTCAATAAAAGTTCTGGTTCTGCATGCATGCCTTGTGTGTGAGGCTGCAAAAACAGGTGTAGGAGTTCTGAAATACTGGGCAGGCCACAATGCATGGCTGGTGGCTAATTATAGTTCCATGGATCACAAACTGTGCAAGGTCTGTTAAAATATATGTGAACTTTGAATATATTATTTGTCATAGACTAGCATGTATCACGAATGCTCCTTGGGGGACCATAAAGCACTTTGGCTTTGACCTATAAACCATTTAGTTGGAATACCTGTATTTACGGTAAGTCCTCTGGCCCTAAACAATGGACCGTAATGCCAAGTGTGTGTTTAGGATTGTGGTATAAGTCCCACTGACTTCCACAGGCTTGATTCCTCATCCTGAAATCACTGGACATATATTCTAAATAAGTGTGCTTAGTATCTTCCTAACAAGAGCTAAGTATTTATAAGGCATATCTCAGATTTAGAGAAAATATTGGAAATTATATTTGCTGGCAGCAAAGACATAGTTTATTTTAAACGAAAAGAACCCAAAATAGTCAGCAGGTGGCCATATCTATACATGTTTCATTAAAATCGCATAAACCTTAAATACAAAAGCACCACGGATTATTGCTCTAGAAAAAGCTGCAAGAAAAATCCAAACACCCACGATAAAAACATCACCATATGCACGAGACGTACACTTCTGAAAAGCGAGTATGTGGAATGCTTGTCCAATCTTACAAACACTTTTTCCAATGTTAAGCTGATACTTTGTTTTTTAACTTGGCAACATTGGCAATTTCTAGAAGCGTGGGTATGGAAGGAGGAAATGTTCATATACAGTTTGTCAACTTATTTTAAGTCCTAAAAAATTAGCATTTACAAAATATTTAATAAAAATATCTTTTAAAAGTTGTCCAGAGGTACATAAAATCATCCCCAAATGTTCATGTCAGTTCACACGCACTTGTCATCTACCAATTCAGTTCTCCGTGCCTGTAAAGGGTAAAAGAAAAAAAATGTTACGGTAACCCACCACAATCTGTCTTGTCTTTTAAAAAAAGCAAGACAACAACCTCAGAATAATTAAAAAAAACCTTCCAACACTAGCAATCTTTCCTTTTGCTGCAAATGTTTATAACAGCCAATTTCCAGCTATTTAAACACTATAATCATATAGACAGGACAGCTGTAAACACTCTGAAATGTATTGGTTCCTGATTTGCAAAAGCCATAGAAGCCTTACCTGCTAGCTTCCATTGTTCACAATGAAAAGCACCACACTACTATCTCTTTCTATTCACTGCACACATGCAGAATGCTCTATCGTACCCTTAACTTTCACTGTTTCAATCTGCCCTTTTACTGACAGTGTGCTGGGTGGGGCACCTCTGGATGTTGAAACACTAACAGTTGAGCGAGAGATGCGAATCTGTAATAACATCATGGGGCAATAAAAAGAAATATTATGAACATGCTTTCAATGGCTCAAAAATCAAATTACAAAACACACTGACTGAATCAGCAGGAGTTCTGTGCATAAAGTACCTCTTCAGCTTTATTTTCACCATTTTCAGATGGTATAGTACCTTCCTTTGCTGCTTCCTGCTTTTCATCCTTCTTCCCCTTAGCACCTCTGTTAGCCTTTGTTCCAGGTTCCTTCTGATAACAGATCAAATGCAGGAAGATTTATTTATTATAAAGCAGAGAAAGCTTCCCTGTAACTATATGTCATCTCCAAAAACCAATGTTACATGCAGGAGATTAGTCAAAACTAACAACTGAGGGCAGTATCCAATGGTGCCTGTGCACTAGGGGGACTCACCACCAGTGCAACAGAAAGCTAGCCGTTCCTAAAGCAACTGGAAACGAGCTGAAATGCTTGTTTCCAGAAGGACAGGTTGCTTACCTGGAACTGTAGTTGTGTGAATTCATAGAGGACCACTCGAACAACTACAGTTACAGGTAAGCAACCTGTCCTCCTTCTTCATGGTCTCTGTGACTCACACATATGGGTGACTAATAAACACACACTCACTGGAAGGAGGGAGAAGTCACATGGAGGATGAAGAAGGGACCACCCTTCTGAAGGCCACATCCACACAAGCTCTGGCATCCAGGTGGTAGTGCTTGATGAAAATTGAAGGCTGAGTCCAAGTTGCAACACTGCAGAGCTGAAGGAGGGGGATGCCTCTGAGGAAAGCAGCAGACGAAGCTACAGATCTAGTTGAGTGGCTGCAAAAGTGCTCGGGAGCTTGGAGGCAAGTGAGTTGGTAGGCAAGGAGTATAGTAGATATGACCCACTTGGCAAAGCACTGTGTGGATACAGAGCACCCCTTTCCTGGGTCAGAATGCACACAAACAAGTGAGGGGTGGTTTGGAATGGAGCTGAGCCCTCCTAACATCAAGGGAGTGAAGTTTCGCCTACAATGGAGTCGGTTTGGGGGAGAAATGTTGTTAGCAGAGTATCGTGAGACAAATGAAACTGCAACACCACCTTTGGAAGGAAGGAAAAGTCTGGTCTCAGGATGCCCGAGTCCCTATGGAAATAAGGTTGGTCATAGTATAGAGTGCAAAGCTCTCCCACTCTACATGCTGAAGTAATGGTGGCAAGAAAAGTAACCTTCCTAGTGAGAAAGCGAAGGTCAGCTATGGTCATAAGCTCAAAGGGTTTGGCTGTGAGATGTGTAAGAATCACAGAAAGGTTCCACATGATAGAACATGTAGAGCCTTTAATGGGTAGATGTTCCAGGTAGATGTGCTTAACATCTGGATGGGGTTGAGTGAGAAGCTATCAACCTTGGTATGATTCAAGGAGAGTGCTGCTTGGTATACTTGGAGTGATGAAAATGCCAGGCCTTTCGCTTTGAGAGAGAAGGAAGTCGAGTACCAAGGCAAGATTGCAGGTCTCAGGATGTTGCCTGTTAGAGAGGACAAATGCTGAAAAGGCTTTCCACTTAGCTTTGTAGGCTGCCTGAATGGACTATTTTAGGGAAGTGGTCATGACCTTCACAACCTCCTTAGAGAATTTATGCAGGCCCATAACTCCCACACTGTCAGGCAAAGGGTTGATATCACATGCCAAGCATCATAGCATATCCACCCTATTGGCAGGCAGGTAGGTACAAGTCTGTGTGGAGTCCAGAAGAGCCCCTATGAACTGATGGGTTTGGGATGGGATGAGGCAAGATTTGTCCTGGCTGACCTCATGGCTCAGTGAGCTCAAAAGATCCAAGGTGGCCTGGAGAAGGCTGAATGAGGGGATGATGAAGAGCCAGTCATCTATATATGGGAAGAAAGCTATTCCCTGCAGTCGGAGGTACACAGCCACGATGACTATGCATTTTTGAAGACTCTTGACACAGTACCAAGGCCAAACAGGAGGCCTTTGAATTGGTAGTATCTGTTGCCCAGGGCAAAGCAGCCGAAATTCGAGTTGGTCATAGTGATATGGAAATAGGCCTCATGGTGATCTACTGTGGAAAACCAGTCTCTGCGGCAAAGTAGAGGGATAAAAGAAGAAAAAGTAGTCATCCGGAATTTCCTGGGTCTGATATAGTGATTAACACCCATAGATCAAGTGGGAAGTATCGATCTCTGTCATTTTTTTGGGTATGCTGAAATATCGGGAAAAGAAGCTGGTAAGCTTTTGGTGAACGGCAATCCTTCCTATTGCACCCTTGTCCAAGGGTGTAGTGATTTCTTCCACAAGCATGGAGTTGGAACGAGTGGTGCAGAAGATTCCTGTGGGAGGAGTCTGTTCACACTTGATGTTGTACTCATCTTGGATGATTGAGAGGAATCACACATCTGTGGTGATAGATTGCCACTAACAGGAATGGTCTCAAGATGGCTGGAAAAAAGCGGGGTTGGCACAGCTTGTCTGTGTGAGTCAAAGATGCTGTTTTGATTGGTCGGGGTGCTTTCCCCTTGAGAGTTGGTGATATTTATTGTAGAATGCTCATCTAGGTTGGGACTGGTTTCTAGACTGGATGCCCTGCTTTAGGTTGATTCTAATGGGCGCATAGTGTATCCCTGGCATTGTCAGAAGGGTCACTATGGTGTGGAAACAGATAGTGATGGTATTGGGAGGAGTAGCGGGGGACATCCCTCCCCATATAGTCTGGGCCCCATTGTGAAGGCAGATGGTGCCATCAGCTTGTGACTGGTCCCCCCCGATGGAGGGGATCGAGTATAGTAGGAGCAATATTGGTCATCCTGTGGAAAAGTCATGGTGGTAGTGAAGGAAATTTCCTCAGGAGGCTGATGATGCCAGGGAAACCTCTCAGTATCAAGAGGGGATCAGGCTCAACAAGACTGGTGTCGGGAAGCAGGCCGACGAGTGGCTCTTGGTGGGGACCTTCCCTCAATCTCACCTTCTGGTATTGATCTGATGCACTGGACATCATCTGGGGGTGGTTGCAGCTTCTCCAGGGTAGAAGTAGGCAATCTCAGATGAGGTGGCAGAGCTCGAGGTGGGTGAGAGGCTGTTGAATGAGAAGGTGAGGCTATAGGGTCATCATCGGATTTGATCCTACAAGCTTCTTGTTCTTCAGCTCCGGTTCTTGCTTGGCCAAAGGGTGCTTAGTGCGGGACTTTGACAGCTGGATCCTACCGGCCTTGAGGTTTCAAGGTCAGATCGAGGTTCCAATGTAGAGGGTGAACTCTGAGGCAAGGCTGATGCTGGTGTCATGTGTAGGGCTGGATAGTCCGAGAGTGAGGCCAGTTACACCATAGCCCCTTCCACTGGGAAGGAGGCTGGAGTGAGCAGTTGGGTGACTGCAGACATGGGTTTGTTGCAGATAGACAAAGCAGTATGAAGCAGTTGGTTCTGCGCCACCAAGTCTTAAGCCTTTAGGGTTTGCTCCCACAACTGGGTGTAGAGTTGAGCTGTTCTGTCTCATCTGGCCTGTTTAGTGAAGACCTGACAGTGAATGCCGGATTATTTATTTATTTATTTATTTATTTATTTATACCACACCTTTTTTCCTGCAAGGAACCCAAGGCATCTTACATAATCTTCCTCCTCCTCCTCTCCATTTTATCCTCACAACAACCCTGTGAGGTAGATTAGGCTGAGAGTCAGTGACTGGCCCAAAGTCACCCAGTGAGTTTCATGGCTGAGCGGGGACTAGAACCCGGATCTCCTGAGTCCCAGTCCAACACTCTCACCACTACACCACACTGGCTCTCTACCCGATGTGCCTCACCTAAACAAAGGAGGCACAGGGAGTGGCTGTCAGCTTGTATTAATTTCCTGCCACAATGGGTACACGTCTTCAAGAAGGCCTTGGAGGCCATATGCCCCCGGGGGCAGGAGAGAAAAAGAAAAAACAGAACAAAAAATGGCATTAGATGCTGAAGTTCGATGATGAAGGCGACGAAAGAAGAAACACTGTCCAGCAGTTCCCAGATGGGAAAGACTGAAGTCAAGAAAAAAATGTGAACACGGAGAAAGTTCCACAGTGGATGAAAAGGAGCTGAGAGGGAGGCAGGATCCACGCCAGGAGCATGCATGAAGGAGGGTGGCAGGGCTCCTGCCTAAAAGCTCAGCTCTGGAAGGTTTTGAAGGATTGTTCTGCGCAGGCACAGACCTCATATGTGTAAATTCAGAGAGACCATGAAAAAGAACAGGGCAGGTCAGCGGAGCTCACAGAAGCGGAGCTCTGCTGACTTGTCTCATTCTGGAAACTATGGTTTTGGTTCATTTCCAGAGTTGCTTAGGAATCGCTAGCTTCCCATTGCACTAGCGGTGTGTCCCTTGAGTGCAACAGAACGAGTGGTGGCTCAGTGGCAGTATTGGATACTGCCCTGAGACTTTAAACACAGTCAGGATGCTTTTTGGCCAGCAGATGCCCAAATGAAATCTCCTGCAATTGTTACACTGTTAGCAAATTTCTAACTGAAGTGTGAACTATACTAGTCTATGCTCTACTCTTAAAACTAAAATATGGAAGGCTACTTGGCACATTCCAGTGACCTGTCCATTTTCTTCCTCCCCCCCCCCCCACTTCCAGGTCTTGTGTGAAGGGAGAAAGGTGCAGGCTTGGTCCCTGCATCATGAAAACATGTTTCTCCCCATTTTGTACAACATCCAGATAGCAGGGAAGAGCCCCAAGTCACTCTTGCTTCTTTTCTCACCACTTGTCTAGAACAAAATGAAATACTGTGCAGTATTTTAACCTTGTGCACTGAAAATATTATTGCCTAATCTGATTGATCATTGAAGCATGGCTAGAGGTAGCTAATAAATGAGAAAATGGATGTGTATAGAGGATTGGCAGGAAAGACCATGGAATATGCTATATAAGGTGAAATTCAGAGGTAACACTCCTTGCATGTAGCCTGTTTCTACCTTGGACTAGCCCCACTGACAATGGGTTGGATCCAGAATCTGCCTCCTGCAGATGGGCTCCTTCCGTCCGCAGGAGGCTTCTGATCCAGTGGAAGAATCCTACTGGCAGAATGGAGAAAGGGCAATCTTCACCAATTCTTCTTCCCTCTGCAATCCCTTATGTTCAAATCTGCTTGTGAGTATTGGACCCTCTGGGATAGTGGAGGAAGTAGTGCTGGGAGTTGCAGGGGATGGGGGGGGGGGAAGAGATCACTTTCCCCTCTTTCACTGGCAGGAGCATTCTGAGCTGAACTCCACTCAGGGAATGCTCCCAACAGTGGAAAAGAAGCAGGACCCATCTATAAATAGATTATAGACTAAAGCAAGTTGGAGTGATGTTACCTTAAACTGGAATCTACAGTTGCAATCCTATACATACTTATACCTGGGAATAAGTCCCATTGAACTCAGTGGGACTTAGGTACATCTGAGTAGAAATGCACAGGATTGTGCTGTCGGTTCCCTTGTGGAGTGGGAGGCATGAAGGGTCCTCTTCTCTTGCTCTTTAACGAGTCGACAACTGATGCCCCCTGTTGGAGGACCTAACTGATTTACATTGGATTTGTTGGGCTGACTGCATCTTTACTGCCCCATAATCTCTACTTGCCCCATAAACTCTACCTGATTTGGGGAAGAAATGAGTTCAGGAATATCTGTTGGTGCTGTGTTCTAAAGATGCTTTGCTATGCATGGTATTAGGAATTGGGGCAGGGGCTGAATGTTCTGTTCTTTTCCTCTCTAATCCCAGTGTGGGGGTTAGTGCTCCAACTAAGTGTGAGGAACTCTGGACTCTATAGTACAGCCCTTAAAACCATTTGATAAAATATGCTCTCCATTAATTTTCATGTTTTTATCACTATATTATCTCTGAACAAGCTACCCTGCCATAGTCACGCCCAAAACAAATTACCTTGCCACAACTGTACTTATTTTCATTTAATATCCTGCCTTTCCTCCCAGCAGCTCAAGGAGGAGTACACTTTCCTTTCCCTATTTTATACTCCCAAGATCCCTCTGAGGTAGGTTAGGTTGAGAGATAGTGGTTGGATCCAGATCCGTCATTCCGCTGGTGGAAGGATACCACTCGTAGAATGGGACTTCTGTGTCCTCTCCTCTCCACTGCAGTTCCCCAGCACACTCTCCAAATCTGCTCCGGAGAGTCCCTCAACCCTCCAGAGCAGATCTGGAGGGTGCTCGGGGGCTGCAGCGGGGAGAAGAGTACATGGAAGTCCCATTCCGCAAGCGGTATCCTTACACTTGCGGAATGATGGACCTGGATCCAACCCTGTGACTGGTCCAAGGCCAGCCAGTGAACTTTGTGGCTGAATGGGGATTTCAATTTGGTCTCCCTAGTCCTGGTCCAACACTATCAACACACAGCATCAGAGGTTACATGTACTGTTCCCAAATCTTTGAGGCATTTACAAAGCAGGCATCAACTCTGCCTTTCTGCTTCACAAAGGGAGACTGCTACAGCTCCATGCACTCACAGAGAAGATTAGGTACATTATTTCATTGTTCTTGGGGCTACTTTGCCTGTAGAGCAGGCTATGAAACTCCTGCTATATCTAAATGTGTTGAAAGTTACTTTGGAAAAATAATTAATCTCCAGAGACTGCATTTGATTTTTGCACCCTGTGAGAATTAGATATTTTTTTGGCTCTTGTGAAAAAAATGCAATTTAAAATGTGGAACATTTACACCAGTAATATAGAACTGTATATTTAAAATGCAAAGTAAAAACTATGGCTCATTCATTTTCCAAATACATGTTCATGCATACATGTATGTGGCCGATATATAATCCAAAGACTTTAAACATATAATTTTGTAAAGCAGAAGAAATGGATTTATCACTCCCCTTCCCATAATTAGACACTGTGTTTTCACCTCTGAATATGAATTTTGTTGATGTTGATAGCAATGCATTATGTGACAACAACCTCAAGCTGCAATCCTGCAATCCAGTTTTGTAGCAAAGGTTCTGAAGAACGGACCCACAGCTGTTGCCTTGTCATGTGTTAACCATAAATGTATTTTACTTACTTTAGGATGTAATTATTTTTTCACAGATAATGATTACAAGACTCTATTAAGTTCATGTTGAGTGGACTGAGCAGGCTCACCTAGTGACATACAGAAGTACACAACATGCATGGTAAAGAAACTTGAATTAGATTGATTTTTTTTTTACCTTAGTAGTTTTCCTTGGCTTAGGCTCAGGTTTTGGCGGAGCTGGTTTCTAGGAAATATTTTCAGACAGTCCAACAGTTAGCACAGTTACTACCAACCAAAGAAGCCAGAGATAGTTTAGATAACATTGACTAAGAAGTGTAAGCTTATCTTCTATGTCTCATCAAAATGTTTGGAAGTCTGTTTCTCTGCATGTTTGCAAAATTGATTGCAAGAAACTCTTTTCAGTCATCTTCTGAAGTGGTTGCATCTCTCTCTCTCTCTCTCTCTCTCTCTCTCTCTCACACACACACACACACACACACACAATGGGGAAACACCCTTTCACTTGAATATCCTATCACTACTAACACCAATGTATTATTCCACCATTTACTTCCACTGCCACCATAAAGCTACACCCCCTTATTTAACATTCTCTTTATACCTAAGTTAGCTGGTCGTGTTAGGCATGAGATAAACAGATCAGAGGTACAGGTACAGTAAACAAAGATATAGAGTATTTTATTTAAAAAGGAATAAAACAAGAAAGCTTATTAACTTATGGTTACTGTTACTTTAAAACAAGACTTATATGTTGTTACTGTTACCATCAATCAGGTTGTAGAAGCTACAGTTCCTAATCCTAACCAAACCTAAACCAATTTCAAGCTCCACCCCAGTTAACACACAGGCCTGGTAATGAGGGCATGATATGTAATCTTCCTTTTGGTAAGGTTTGACTACCACATGGGACCTTATATGCAATTTACCAGACTTCCCTTGAAGTCTTTAATCTGGTCTAGCCACTTGCTCTGTCTTCAGACCTACACCATCAGCTCTTGCCAGGCCTCACCTATCCCCCCAAGGCTGCCTTCCGGAGTCTTCCTTTTGCTGGCCTCCTTCTGATCCTGCCTTGCCTGCTTCTAGCTTGGCTTCCTGGTCCACCTACTGCTGCTGTCTTCTTCAGGTTCTCAGCCTCTCCTGAAGACACTCAACAAGACAGTATTCTGTTGTCACTCTTGCCTGGTGACACTCTCAGACAAAATCCTCCCAGACAAACTCCTTCATATGCCTCTCAACAGTTCCTTTTATTTCCTCCAGTCAGAACCATCTAGCCAATCAGCTTTGTCATTGCCAACATTCTATCACACCACCTCTGGTCAAACTTAGGACCAATAGACATCTTTAGAATATTTAGCTGCCCTCCAATCTTATGGTACCAATTCTGATCCAACCTTTCCATATATAAGCCAGAACCTAGGTTCACACTGCCCTCTTAATGGTAACAGAAATAGTAACTGCCACTCCACCAGCACACCATGTTGACAATGTATCTCTCCTCTAGCTCAAGCCTCAAGCAAAGGACACACATATTTTCTCTTGTGCTGTTAGTCCCTTCATCTTCAGTCCTTGTAACAAAATATAACAGTTGAACATATTAAACTTTTAGCCCACAAAAACCATCTTCTATACACACACACACACACACACACCTCTCTTCAAACTTCTTTTTCCTGTACAGGAAATGAGAAGTCAGGCAGGCACCACAATTTGTGAGTTTGGTCATCGTGATTATTGTGAATGGACCGGTGATGAATAGTCAAGAGGGTTCAATCCAGTGGTGTCATTCCACTGACGGAACTGCTTCTGTCAGTGAAACTGGGAGAGGGGAGTGATTTACTCACCCACCCCAGTCTTAAAATCTGCTCTGAAGACTGGGAAACCATTTGCAGCAGATTTTCGGGTGGTGCATGGGGGCTGTAGGGGGGAGGAGAGAGGGAAGAAGACCCATTACACTAGTGACTTCCAGTAGCGTAATGCCAGATTTAACCCAGGAACCTTAACAAATGAAGTTTAATGTTCTTTCATGACTGCAGATGTCTTCCGGGTACCCTGAAATCTTTCTCTAGCCTTTGAAAGGCAACACCTCCCATTATAGGAAAGAGAAGAGAAATAGTTTGGAGCCAGCTCTACAGTTTGCCTTGGAACAGAGCAGCCGGCTCCAGGGTTCCAGATCGTGTGGAAGTCTTCACATGTACAGCTGAATGAGGGAAGGCCTCTCTGCTGCACGTGTTGGCACTGTATGTGTAGATGCCTTTAGGGAGCTACATGATGATGTAATGATGGGGGCAGGGCTACTCAGCACAGCCCTGTCCCAGCCATCATGGCGGATTTTACCACTTAGAACAGGAGTGCAGAACCTCAGGCCCAGGGGCCAAATCCAGCCCATCTGAGGTCTCAATCTGGCCCTCTGAGGTTCCCCAGACGGCCATGCCCCCTTCCCCTGACCCCAACCCTTTCTCCCCAGCCATTGATCACTTGGTGGTTTCCTAGCTTTCATAGTCTCCAATTGCCACAAAAATGCCAGGACTGTCAGGAAAACCCTTAAGCCATCACGGCTTCTCACTTTGTCACGCTGAGTCCCAAATTCCCAACTACTTTAAGCCGCTCTTAAAGGTGCCATGGGCAAAATTGCAGCTAAGCTTGCAGTTTTAGCTTAGCTGCAATTGAATTTTGCCCATGAAGCCTTTAAGAGTAGCTCTGCTTAGGCTCGAAAGCTGCAGGGTCTCCACGGAGAGACAGATGCTGCTAAGCTGGGAGGGCCAGGCGAGGGTGTGTGCATGCACGCGCACATGCTCTACCTGCTGCCTCTGCTGCACATTGCTGTGGGGAAGGGATTAGCTGGGTGAAAAGAAAAGGAGGTGGAGGCTGCACCCACTGGCCTGGACCGAGGGAGAGGTGAATGAGGGAATTTATGACATAATTCCTATCTTTATATTGCTAAAGATTTTATTTCCTAACAGAGCTGACTCTGTGCCTCTAACAGGTGAGATACAGTGTCAGAAGGAAATGCAAGAAACTTCCCCTTCTCTCTGAAGCTCCATGTTTGGGGGTGTGGGGTGGGTGGGTAAGCTTCACCTGTTGAATTTGTGCCAATCCTGACAATTTTAAAACAAAAAGAAAGAGTGCCCTGAAAGCACTGACCCCCTTCCATGAAAAACACCAGATATCAACAATTAAGGGTTTAATTAAGGTAAAACAAATATTACAAAAGCCATTTATAATTATAATATATAAGATATTATATAATAATATAATTCTGGAAAAATCATCCTAGCACTGGCGCTGCTGCTGCTAGCTACCTCTTCTTCTAGCAAGGAGCAGCACTTCACAATTATCCCTCAATTACACGATACTTCTTCACACAATGCATAATCAATTCGCTGCCACAAGATGTAATGTCAGTGTTGTAGATTGCTTTAAAACATGGAGCTTCAGTGTTTAATACTGGATATATGTGCTCAAACGCAAGATATATGAATTGTGGGAAGGAAAAATATTTATTAACCTCTAACCATGAATTTTAAAAAAAGAATAAAGGTTGAAATATTTTGTCCCAGAATACATTTACATTTAGGCATATCCTTTCTCCATAATAATTAAAAAAAACTGTTAGGCCTTCTGAGTTTTTTAACAAAGCATAGTCAATACCGGTGACCCTCCTTGACAACTTATTATTGAATTTACCTAAATCTAATAGTGTGATTCAATTGTACACTTACTTGGGAGTAAGCCCTATTGAATTCCGTGGGGCATACTTCTGAGTGATCATGCCTAGGATTGTGCTATAAGGCAGCAGTATTCTGGCCACTTCCTTGAGAGAAAAGCCCCATTGAAAGAAGTGGGAGTAGCATTTGAATGAACATTTATAGCATCAGGCTGTAAAACTAGACTTTGCTCCTATCGGAACTCCGGGAATAGCCCGTGATGGTCAGAGACTTATAATAGGCAGTTTTTCATGAATTTATTCTGAAGACTGACACAATCTGTGCCCTTAAAAGGCTTGTGCTCTGAACTTGGCTGTCAAAAATTAACCTCCAGATTGCCTTATTAAACCCATAAGTCTAACAGACAAAAAGAAAGACATCTTCATGCAAACCAAGTCCCTGCATACACTTAAGCAACCTGGGTTTGTATATAGGGACTGGGCTTGCATCTTCTTGTAAGAGAAGACGTTCACGCTTTCCTCTCTGTGCTAGGTTAAGACCATAAAAAGAGCCCTACTGGAAAGGCCTATCTGGTCCAGCATCCTGTTTCCCACAATGACCAACCAGATGCTCTGGAAAGCTCTCAAACAATACGCTCCCACTCATGTTCCCCAGCAACTGGTATTCAGAGGCAGGGTGCCTCCAATCCTGGAGGTGCTATGTAGCCATCATGACTAATCCATTGATAGCCTTATCAGTAATATAATGCCTTGAGAAGGGAAACTAGATACTAACCTCCATGAATTTGTCTACTCCAAGTTGGCAGCCATCGCTACATCTTGTGGCAGTGAATTCCACAGTTTAACTATGCACAGAAATACTTCATTTTGTTTGTCCCAAATGTGCCACCATTTAGCTTTAGTGGATAACCCCAGGTTCTAGGTGAGAGGGAGAAAATACTGCAGTTTTGTGTGTTTCCTCTAATAACTTTTGTACTTGACCATGTCCTTTGGTTGCCAGGCCATACCCTTGGCCACGCCCTCATGTTGCCTGGCCACACCCTCTTGAATCACACCTTCATGTTGCTTAACCATACCTCTTACAAATTCACATGTGTGTCCCTATTTTCATCTGTGAAATGTTGGAGGGTATGAGCTTGTGTGCGGTTTTTCCGCCATTCTAAAAGGTTGAAATGCCTCTCTGAAGGCTTAGTTACCGGCAGTAAGAGCTTTAAGCTAACATATGCTGGTGGTTTTGGCCCCGCCCCTTTTGCCTCCAGTCCCACCCACCACTGAAATGCAGCCCCCAAGAGCTTCTCTGAAATGGAATTCATCCCTCGGACTGATAGAGGTTCACCCCTGACTTAGAATAATACCTGAATAAGTCTAGAGCAGTGTTCTCCAACTTTGAGTCCCCAGATGTTTTTGGCCTACAACTCCCAGCATGCCCTGGGAGTTGTAGGCCAAAAACATCTGGGGACCCAAGGTTAGAGAACGCTGGTCTAGAGGTAGGCAGGGAGTTTATATAGAGATGTAGCCTAGGAGTTTAGCTCAATCAGGAGCTCTTTGGACATCTGAAGCAGGATCAGCAGTGTTGATACCACTGTAGGAGTGTTTGTTTTCTT
Source organism: Shinisaurus crocodilurus (assembly GCA_021292165.1). Taxonomy (NCBI): domain Eukaryota; kingdom Metazoa; phylum Chordata; class Lepidosauria; order Squamata; family Shinisauridae; genus Shinisaurus; species Shinisaurus crocodilurus. The sequence goes on along the minus strand of JAHFWL010000813.1, from coordinate 19,917 downwards.
CCAATATGCTCTGCTTGCATATTTGTAGATAGATCAAGTAGTATAAAGATGCCATAAATCTCCAGTGCTTTCAGATTTAGTGAAAACTAAGCCCCTGGACTTCTTATGGCTTAGGGAAGTGGGGAGCACAGGACAGTAGTTTGATCATGCCAGAGATCTGCACTAATCTGCATTGTATTTCAAGAATTAAAAAAATGAATCAAGGTAACATTCCCTCACCTATCACCACACAGCACAGCCAGTGCCAACTTGTATGGGCTGGAATGAGAAAGAATGTGGCTTCATATTTACACAAACACAAATTATAAATACTTACAGCTGACAATCTTGCAGATCGTCTTGTTGGCTATAAAAGGGAAAGAAAATATCTTTGTAGATTTGCAGCAGTTCACATCCAAACAAGGTAAAAATCTGTCACTCATATGCCAACAAAATAAAATGTACCTGGAAGACAACAGAAGTATTTATTACCAAAGGCAAATGTCTTTGCATCCTGAGGGATTATTGTTTTAGATGCACACAATGTACTTGTCTAGCAGAAAGTTCATTTGATTACTATTTGGAGTTTTACTTCCTGTTTTTCCATGGTTGTGGAAATCTCTTGTGGAAAGATCACTGGATTTCACAGACTGAGCTCAAAAGTACAATATAAACAATCAGAAACCAGTATTTCAACAGCCCAGTAATATTCTGTATGTGGCCTTGGTGGTAGTATGCTAAAAATAAAAACGGCATATTCTGTGAACATCCAAACACTAGACAATAAATAACACACATCTAGCAAATCTGTACATTGTTTCATTAAACTGAAATGCTTTAGAAAAGAAATACATGCTTGGTACAATATTTGGATTCTTTTGCAACAGAAGCCAAAGCGTCTTGATGCAAATGATCAAAGTTGGGTATGCATGTCAAAAGAGACGTGTCCACATTTAATGGTGAATTTACTGTTCCTTTAGAAACTGGAATATGGTGACAGTGCAGCCCACAAGCTTGAAAAGTCATAACGGGATGCTGCTGGATGGTAGATGCATGGAAAATCTGAGAAAAGCAAACCTAGGATACTTAAAGGAAATCTGAAGCCTCACTGGGTAGAAAGTGAGGCAGGAGTCACACACACACACACACACACACACACACAGAGATTTTAACATCAGAATGAGTTTTGCTGGCTGTCCTCTGTGACACAAGTTAGCTCTAACTTAAAGGCCAACTGGACCACTAGCACCACTTTACTGATTTCTGATCTAACAAAAGTGAACCAGAAATGGAAACAGGCTTGTGGGCCGTGGCTATGGAGCTGCCCTACTGGGGGCTTGAAAAACTGCTGGGAGACATTCACATTCAGCCAGAGAGGGGGCATGCATTGTGCTGTTGTAGCACCTAAGAGACACCTCTGACATTGCCAATCATGTGTTTACACACAATAAGTAAGTACATGACTCAGTGCTAGTGCCCTCTCCACACCCCAGCACCATCAAAACTTACAATGCTGATCATACCTCAAGCTACATGGAAGGGAGAGCACCACAACCATAGCAACAGGTGTGCAACCTTCTGGTGTGTTCCTATGTGTGTAAGTGCAGCTACATGACATAATGTTGCAGAATACCGTGTCTGGGATTTATGCCCAAGCCTGTCCTATAATACTATTCTGTAGGCACCTACCAATGCACCCCTGGACACTTTTCTTAGCACCCCCCAAGGTGCCCTACCTCTCCCACTTAAAAAAAAACAAAAACACATTTTCTTACTGACAGCTAGGATAGCTGTAAAATAGGTTTCTGTTGGTGCTGAAAATGGTGGGTTCAAAGGAGTAGTTTAGTGTACTGGGCCTCAGACCCCACCTCTGCCTTATACTCAGTCTTCTGGGCAGGTCACTTGTCCTTTGCCACACCTCCTATGGCAGCTTTTCTGTGGTGGTGCACAGGACAGTTTCTCAAATTGTCAAATGTGCCCAGGGCCCATAAAGGTTGCCTACCCCCCACTTTATTGTATTCAGCCGTTCCAAAAAGGATTTTAAAAGGGTTCTTGACTTGGGTCTGAATGAAGACTGATTTGGTAAGAATACAACTTATTTTGTGCAGTGAAGTATTCACATGCATAAGGAACTGCCTGCTAATACCCAGATCCACCTTACTCCAGGATCCGAGACAGCAGCCTTTGCCAGCTATGTGGCCCAACATTCTCCTAAGGAGTGTTATCAGGGGCTTCATAGATTTCATAGATCATAGAGTTGGAAGGAGCCTACAAGGCTATCAAGTCCAACCCCCTGCTCAGTGCAGGAAACTAGAGGAGGGGTCTCCCATCCAAGTAATAACCAGGCCTGACCCTGCTTAGGTTTCCACGCTCAGACAAGCTGAGCCAGCATGAGCCACAGGCCTGTATAAACCTTGGGGATTCATTTCTGCCATGCGTTCCAAGCTCTACCACTATGCTACAGATCTTCCTTCTACCACTCAGAATTGTGTACAGTTCCTTCTTCTACAACCATACTTCTGAAATCCACTGCTCCTGCGGCAAGGCTTGTGCACAGGGTCTTGTTTCACCACCTTTTCCTGCTGTGCCAGGTGACATGCGCTATCCTAAGTACACCTTTGCTAGGATCCGACTATTAGTGACTTGAAGCATTAGCACTGGTAGGATTCGACCATAGATGAAATGACTGGCCTGTAAATAATGGCTGTCCCTTCTGCAGTGGGAAGGAGGGGACAGGGAATTCCCTTTGTGTCAGTGTTCTTGCAGGATCCAGTGCTGCACTGGATACAACCCTGGGGTCAGCGGGGGAGTGGGGATTTGCTTTTTATATTTGAATAACCTCTTTGGCACAGAGGACATTTTAACATTTTTCTATGTCATTTTGAGGACTTGCTTTATTAGAAGTGATTGAGTTTATAAAGTGAAAAGAAAGAAAAGAGGATTTGGCAGAAGCCCTGCTACACCAGCAGACTGCCAGATATGCTGTGCCTCCACCGCCTTGACAGATACACCAGAGGAACACACCTGCTACTGTGACTGAGGTGCTCTTCCTTATCTGAGGTGTGATCAGTGTTGTCAGTTCTGACAGCATTGTCAGTTCTTACTGGTGAGCTATGGCAGTGTTTCAAGGAATGCTGGGGGTGTATCTGTTGTACGTACGCCATTTTTGTATTTTCTAGTTGTGGGTTCTTCCCCCACCCCACCCAGGCAGAGCATGCATTGGATATGGTGGCTGTTCCACCAGCATCATGCTAGCATAGCACTCCCCTCTTCCTTGGTGCTATATGAGTATAGGATTGTTCTGTAAATTCCATTTTTTTCCTGCCTAAACATCTTGTAGCTATCTCTTGTAGGTTTATACACAAGGGATTGGGTTCAGAGGTTTCACATGAGGAAGAAATTCTGTCAGAGGTGCTATTCTATGAAATGTTGTGCAGGAGCTAGTAGAAGACATTGTGCCATGCTGTGCAATATACTTTTCAATCCCTTGTACAAAAGGAAGTGCACCTCTAAATTGCAGTTCTCTTTTCTTGCGCAAGGATCTTGCACTATGTCAGAAAAACAGCTGTTCTGGAAATAGAAGAGTCCTTCTGAGCACCGAAGGGCCCTTCCACTCACAGAAGGACACCTCTGGATCCAATCAGTGGACTTCAAGGAAGGGGCCAGCTCTATGTGCAAATTTCTTTATATGACAGAAACTCGATTGTAGTTAACAGGAGAGCCTATGTTCACAGGAGCTCTACTGCAGCACGCTAGTGTCAGGATGAAATAACAGTCCTATTTCCAAAGAGATTACCATATCATTCAGCAGCTATGGTTAACCATTGTTTGTTTCAAAAACCTTTTCTTCCACAAAGCCACCTTTAAAGCCCCCCCCCTCTCTCTCTCTCTCACACACACACACACACACACAGCTTCAAGCCAGTTACCATCACATATTTCACAAATGTTTACATTTCTAGTTTCACCACAATTAATATTAGGGATTTTAAAGTTCAAATATGCCCTCTAGAGAACATTAAAGTGGTTCAAAAGAAGGGCAATTCATTCTTAATTATCCTAGACACTTGGTTTTGTAAATAAAAATTGGTCTTTCAACTTTGCAACTTTTTGAAAGTAAAGGCATTCATATGTTTATCTGATCTGGACACATTTCCTTATCATGCATAAGGTAAATGCTAGTGAAAATGTCCTCTGTACCAAGAGATACATTTTAATACCAAAGGCTACATCAATCAAACTCTCTTCAAGGTAACTTTTGCTGGAGATGTAAACCTCTCCTGCCATAAAATGGATTTCATTGGAACACAGCATAAGGCGCAATCTAGCAATGAGCCCCAATGAAACAAACAGGAGATGCACAAGAGCGTGACCAGTTCAATGGGCCTTGCATGGGACACTGCCCGCTGGACTGTTCCCACAGCGTAGTATATTGTGGGAGGGACTGAATGTGTCCTTCTGACTGAAGAAATGGGTCCTCCAAGCAGTTCTTAGTTTATAAAATGGAACATGCTGGGACTCAAAGTCAGCTGAATGAATGTCCTATGAGCTGGAAATGGTACCTCCTTTCCCCCCAAATATTTGAACTGAACAGTTACTATGTGGTCAAGAAGGAATCTGTTCTATATGTTCTGGCCTGGTTGTTAAGACTTATCAAAGCAGCCTCCCCATAAGGGAGCTGGGGACGTGTGAAAGCTTCTTTGCTCCTGCAGTATATATGACATAACATGTAATATGGGCTGTATTCAAGGGTGATTCACATGACCCTTCTGGCTCAAGGAAAAGGGAGAAAGATCACACGGATCAACAGAGTGTGCAACTGCATCACAGACTTCACTGTGAGCACTTATGACACTGTGGGCACATTCAAATATTCATAGCTTTCCTATCAAGCCCATGGAGAAGCCACATAGGTAAGTGTACAAACCGGGCCTCTCAGAGGCACATTCCAGGAAGCCTTCAGGTGCAGAAAAACACAGTTCTCAATGTGTGCTTTTTTTCTGGGAAGCTCAGGTCTCTGTGCTGCATCTTATATGGTTTTATACATATCCCTGCACAGTCTTACACACATTCCTACACTTCCCTATCATCATCTACACTGGCAATAGATGGGCACTTTTATAGATATGAGGTCGCCTAATGTTACATAGGCCCTGCTGCAAAACGTTTCCTATACAAACCCGGTTCACACTATCACAGTGGCCTACCGAGCTGTGGTGTGTGTCGGGTGGGCTTTTGAATATTCAAAATATTGAGTATTGTTTAACCCTCGCCTAACCCCTGCTGCCCGGGTTCCAACGACATAAGAAGCTGTGGCTTGAATATTCATAATGGCTGCCAGCATGTGTCACAGCCTACTATGGCTTAAATAAGCCAGAGTGGCTTATTTGACTGTGCAAACCTGCCCTCTGTGTATTCTGGGGCTGCCATCTTTGTCTTTTTTCTTTTTTAAAAAAGGTGCAGCTTGGGTAGTTTCCCTAAAAATCAATTGGAACTGTAAGTATATATTTTAAAAAACCAATAGAAACAGGGACAATTATAAACTCTCATTATAAACTGCTTTCACCAACCCGCCTTTGATCTGTGCTAATGCATCAGCCATACGCTCCAGGAAGACAATACCATTTTTATAACACAAAAAAATGCGAAATAAGACTGTTCATGTCAAGATTTATTTATTTTTTAAAGCCCTAAGATTATGACAAACAGTAGAATCTGCTTCGAGCTGCTCCAGAGGATCCCAACACTGGGGACAATTCCAATTCCAAGAAGCAGACCCCTGCATTCAGGCTGTCTCAGCAGCAGACCAATGGAGTGAACCAATGCTGTGTCAGATGGAAATGAGTTCACTTGCAGAGCAGACATGCCCTCAGAGATAAGAGCATTACAACTCTCACAGTGCATTTGTACATATCTTCAGATTTAAAAGAGGAAAGCAGTAGTTTGAAAAAGGAATTAAACAGCAGCACCTTACACTAGCTACTGTTAGGCTTGGCTAGGGTAGTGTGTTTTCCATGAAGCTACTATTGCACCGTGTGAAAATTGGTAAAACACTAATGAATCATTTTAGTACTCGATCTACTCCACTGTAACTGCAGTACCTGTGTGTCGAGGGATTCCTACAGGGAAAAACAGACCTGTTTCTCCCCCACCCCATGGCACACAGACATGGACATGTCTAGAAGTACCAGGCCCAGGGTGTTACAGGGAATGGGATGCATGTGAATGCCTCCCAATGCCCAGAAAGGCCTGGTGTGCTGAATTTTCATGTGCCATGGGCAGAGGGGGGGAAAAACCAATGTTCTATAATGGGGTTCCCTCTGCACATGAGCACTGCAACCTGTAGTGGACTGGATCAAGCGCTTAGCATTCGTATAATGCTTTTTGGAGTGTTCAAAGTGTTGAAGCAATTATCTCACAGCATACATTACAAGCACCTGCAGTGTCGTAGCCAAGATACTGACCTCTGAACCAGGAAGTCAAATATCACCTCTCCCATACATTCTGAATGCGGCCTTCGGCACCCTTGCTTGTCCTGGTTTGCCATGTCATGTGAACCCAGTGTCATGGGTTGTTTGAGTGGGGAGACAAACCTAAAACAAGCTATGGGTTATTTGAGGGTTGTTTACCTCCTCAAACAATCCACGACACCAGGTCGGTGCAGCACAGCAAGCTACAAGTACGCTGCCGCCACCTGCATGTTCAAAATGGAGCCCAGTGCACTCTGCTAAGCCCCGTGGGGAAATTGATCCATGGTGGCTTAGCATTACATGCGAACAGCCCCAATATGTGTGAATTTATTTGAATACTCTAAACTGCTATATTAACACTCACTATAATGATCTTTATATTCTGGGGTGTGGCAGTTGTGATACGGAGATAATAACTGCTTACCAAGGCCACCTTCTGAGTTCATGGCTGAAGTAACATTTGAGCTGAGGACACTTTCCAGCTCACGCTCTTGGCCACTACAGTCTGCCAGCTCTCATCAGACACCAAATTCAATATTCTTAGGGCCAAAGCAAACATTACTTTAATATGTATTGCCAAATAGTATTCCATTTGCTTTAATGGATCCCTATTTGGCAATATATATTGCGGGCGCGGGCCCCTCACAAAGGGGAGGAGGGTTAAAGGTCCCCTACCGACAACCAATCTGGATCAGGGCCCCTACACTTACTCTAGAGTTTAAAAAAAAAAGTGGGTGGAAGATAGCCGCTAGCTACATCTTTAAAGTAACGTGTGCTTTGGGTCTTAGAATATTAAATTTTACTCTCTCTCTTAAAAAGTTGGAGGATGTCTGTGCAGAAGCAAAAAGAAATGAAGCTTCAATGGTCGCACAGTTTCCTAGCCCCCTGTTAAACCTAGCAGAAAATGTTGCAGAACAGTATCTATGTAAATCTATCTTACATTATGTAAACCACTGGATCAGAGGCCTAGTTTTTTTCTTGACCCAGAATATAGGTTACTGCATTGTTAAATTTGGAGAGAGATTTGACAGAGTACAGGCAGTCCCCGAGTTAAGAACATCCGACTTACAGACAACCCATACTTAAGAACAGACTTCTGGGTTCCCTGGTGCTACATCGTTTATGTAGAGTACAAAGCGTAGTATACTACGCAATTTGCGTAATTTGCGTAAATGCCGATTTTAATGTATAGAACGCTATGCTGTCCTGACTTACATACAAATTCAACTTAAAGACATTCTTAAGAACGGAACTCGTTCGTAACCTGGGGACTGCCTGTACACAAAATATTCTGGACCTGACCCACCCCTCATAGATGTACTAGTTCAACGTACTAATGGAAAACTTAAGATTTTGGCCACAGATGAGCTAACCTAGTTGTGTCTCTCTAATCTTGAGCCATCAATAACAGAAAGAATTGGTAGGAAGTGAAGGAAGGAGTCACACTTGCCTCTTGCTTTGTTAGTTTTGCTGCATCCTTGCCTTCAGCACCCTCTGGAGACTAGGAAGAAAATGATACAATTAAGTCAATTATACTGCATTCTACTTAAAGCAGACAATCAGACATATTGGACAAAAATTAGAAAGCCATCCCTCTGAAACAGACAGTGTCCCAGTTCACACACAATGGTAATCCAGGTGTTCTGTTGTTGTTGTTGTTGTTGTTGATTAAAAAAATGCTGAGGGTTACAGTGAGTGAGCCAGTGTTCTATTGCATGCAGCACAATCCACTCCCACATGGCTCCTCCTGTCAGCGGAAGCGGCTAAACAAGCTAAACGCAGCATCCCAGGCATGGTTAGCATTACTCTGAGCCCAGAACTTTGGTTTGTGTCTCCCCAGACAAGCAAGAGTTGTAACTCAAGAACAATCCCTGAGTTATGACTCTGGCTTGTCTGGGGATAGACAAGTCAGAGTCAAGGGCTTGTCAGAGAAGAGACAAGCCGCTGACAGGAGCTGAGCGGGAGTGATTGAGCCACATGTAGTAGTATGTTGGCTCGGTCACAGTAACTCATGGTTTAAAAAAGAAAAAGAAAACTGGGTTACCATCGTGAGCGAACCAGGCCAGTGAAATTCCTTGTATACTATCCTGATTTCCAATGCTTCAAAGATATATTCTGGGGCTATTGTTATTAATTACTTTTTAAACATCTTTATAAACTATTTTTAAACTGCAAAATAACCTTTATCAGTCTCTTCCAAGAGAGAAGTATAATGTAACCTTGACTGTATGTCATAACATTATAGTTACAGATTCCACAGTTTCTAATATACACATTTTCATCAGGGATAGCTTATATGACATTGCTAATTTTAAAAAAAAAACGTCTCTAAAGCTGGCTTTGAATTTCTCATTAAAAGCAGTTTTAAATTGCTTACTGAAGTAACACATTATTTTGAATGCTTTCAATGTTTTTCTATTTAGATTTAACAATAAATTTAGATTTTACAACAAATGGATACAATAAAAATGCCTGTTAAATCCTTTACTGGTAGCCCAATACAATTGCATTGTAGGGTAAGGAAGTAAAATGGGAAAATGTGTTTAAACTTAACTCAATACCAGACAAGCATTCAGACAAGAAAGGCTCAATGTGTAATTCCCTTGCATTTACACACCACAAGCAGAACATCAGTTTATACAAAATGGCAGATTTACAAGAATGCCTTCAAACACATCTTATAGCGAGTGCAGAGTTCCCAGTCTGTAGCCCCAGTACTGAAAATTCATCTGCATTAGCCTTTCAGGGCGGCAAGAATCAGGCTTTTTACAGACATGCTTAAGAGTGTCTGCCTCATAGCATAAAAGAGATTGTGCTTGCATCCCTGGGTGATAGTTTCCAGCTGATTAACAAGGGGCATTCATAGGCACTTAAGGGGGTGGTTGTGAAACAGTTAGCCCGTTGGTAAGACAAAGGTATGAAGAGGAGTCTTGAGACTTAACCTAACAAGGATGTAGAAACCCTTTGGGAGACAGAATGCTTCTCTTCCCCCCACCATAGACGTCACAATTAAGAGATTCATGAGGCAGAAAAGATGAACAGGCCAAAATAAGTCAAGGAAATTATTATTTTTTTTCAAAAATAAATTTCAATAACTTAGCTAGGCGATCATGATGTCACCACCACCACTCCCCCAACATACAAGTAATCCCATGGCAAACTGCTTTAGACAGTGACTGATTTACACCTAGTTTACAGTTTTCTGCTACATGAGACGCCAATGTTTGAACAAAGTGAATTCAATTAGCTTTCTGTTAGAAGCCACAATGCTAGAAAGGGAGCGCATCACTCTTTAAAACTGATATGCTGCAGACCCTGAAATGCTTTTGCCATCAGGGAAAATAGAATACAAATTAAAATTAAAATGGCATCAGAAGAAGAAACGGCGGCAGCTTTAAGTAGAACAATCATTCAATTACATAGGTACAGTATTCCAGTTTATTTTACAAGTCTCTATAAAATAGAACTGAGGAGAGAAATAATGAGAAAAAAGTAATCAATAGAAACATTTTGAGAAGGGAGAAAGAGGCAGCTAAGACACATGCATGTACACCCGTTGATTTCTCATTGCTTGATTACTCAACCTGAGCAAGTCTGCAATAATGAAAGCAAACAACATATCTTATTAGTGAAGCCATGAAATGAGACTGACGTAGCCTGATATATGGATGCTTGCTCAGAAGTAAATCCCAGAATTCAGTAGGGTTTACTCCAACTAAGCAAGCATAGGACTACAGCCTCACTATCATAAACATGTTTTCCTGGTTGTCCTCTAGCCAAGATAAGTGGTCAATGTTGCCCACTTTCTTTCTTTCCTTTTTTTAATTTTTTTTTTTATTATTTAAAATTTTTCAAACAATATATAAAACAACTTGTGGAGAAAAAGCGTCAGAGTTTCCTGCACCACACACACACACACACACACACACCTCCAGAAGTGTAAACAAGTATAATCCCAGCTGGGGGCTGGGAAATGCAAAATGTACATAGTTACTCTGATGGCTCCTGACCCAGCAGAGTCTCCCATAGCCCACAGCTATTTGCATGCAAATGTGGCAAAGAGCCACCCCTCCCCTGCCTGGTCCAGATGAAGTTCATCCTGATTGGCTAAAGACACCTGGGCTACTGAAAGGAGGGGGGGAGAATCTATACTGCGGCTGTGGCTTTTGGGTTTCGTTGTGATCTAGACGTGAAGCAGCACAGAGTAGGGCTTTGGCTGAGGCCAGCCCTAATGAAGATCAACCCCCAGGTAAAGGAGTAAGGGCCTGGGTAGTGATATAGTAAAGGAACTAGCTTTGTTGTTTTATAGCTCTACTGTGTATACCAAAGTGTCTCCCCACCTTTTCTCCTTCCTTCATTTCCCACCTTTTGTTGTAATCTGTTACCTTTCCTGGTTTTACCCCACACGCGTGTGTGTGGTTCCTCTGTGGTTCAGTGCTAAATCCAGTGTATAAACCCAGGGCAAGGCCCTGAGAGAATCAGGTCAAGACGGCAGAGCTAAGGCTGGCAGTTTTGCACCTTTGATCTCTGGTCTTGAGTAAAGGACCGGTTGGCAGTCCTTCACACAACTAAATAACAAACATACAACTTATGTAGTGCTCCCATCACCACGGGACCAAATAATACATTCTATCTCTATAATCTATTGTTATTCATTATTCCAAAAATATAAAATATCTTGACACGGCATACTCCCTTTCCCCTTATTTAACACAAAATCCAAAAATAAACCCCAGATATCCTTAAAATTGTTTTTCTTTAATTGTCCCCTTTTACATTTGATACTACAAGTTAACATATCATTTAAAGCCATATCCCACACTTCTTTATACCAGTCAGTGATAGAGAAAACTTACTGAACTTCTCATTTTCTTGCTATCATTAATCTACCTACCATTCACAAATTTACAATTAATTCTTTAACATTTTGAGGACCAGCCACCTTTTTGGTTATTGATAACAATGCTAATTTAGGACAAACTTCTAAATCAATACCAACAATTTCTGATATTTCTTCAAAAATCATTTCCCAAAAATCCAATACATTTTTACAACTCCACCACATATGAGCATACGTACCCAGCTCCTGACAACCTCTCCAACAACATTGGAGAACATTTATTATCTATTTTGTTTATTCTCACTGGAGTCAGGTACCATCTCCAAATTAACTTATAGAAATTCTCTTTTATCCTTATTGACATATTTTCAATATTTTCCTATCCCATATCTTATTCCACTCTTCTTTTGCTATTTCCTCTTCAAACTCTGTATCCCAAACTATATTAAGATTTTCCGCTTGCTCTTCTGATTTCTGAATCATTTTATATATCATATTTGTAATACCTCTAGCTGATACATTCCCTTCTATAAGTTCTCTAGACATAACCAACTGCTCAAATGCGGTGAATTCTCTTTCATGCTCCTGTCTGCTCTTCCATTTCTTCCTTTTTCTCTCTATAAATGCGTTCCAAATGTCTAACGTTCTCTGGAAAGTCCCCCATTACCACCACTGGAGTAAGTGGTGATATAACTGGTATAAATATTTTCTTGTTTCTATTCTAAATTTCTAACATATATTTTAAATAGGGGTTTTCTAATCTTTTTATCATATTATACCCTTGCTTTGCAAATAAAAAATTCTCCACCCTATTTCCCAATTCATATGCTTCTATTTCCCACCACATGAGATCCTTCCTAGCAATAATATCCATAATATATCTAAGTTGATTTGCTATATAGTACCATTTTATGTTTGGAAGACCAAGTTCCCCTACTTTTGAGATTTATACCACCTATTCTTAGTAATCCTCGATCTCCCCCCCCCCCCCATTACAATAACTATTTAAAATTACTTGCCATTCTTTAATTTCCTTCTCTGATATCTTATATGGTATCATTCTAAACAAAAAATTATCTTCGGTAAAATCTTCATTTTTAGCAAAGCTATCCTACCAAACCATGATAATCCAAGTTTTTTATAATCCTCTATTTTATTCTTAAACTCACCTTTTAATTTTTTAAAATTCCATTCTCCTATTTGATCCAAATCTTTTAATATATCTATACCTAAATATTTAATTATATTTTTATCTTTATATCAACGTTCTTTTTTTAAAATCCTACCCTTTCCTCCATTTTGCTATAATTAAATAACATAATCTCAGATTTATCCCAATTAACTTTTAACCCCGTTACTTGTTGCCCACTTTCATTATTTTATCCCGAACCCCTGATGTTTGTTTGTTTAATTAAAGAGACAAAGCTATATTTTTTCATATAAAAACCAGAGTGTGCTACCACAGTAACAATGCTTAAAAAGCAGTAAAAATCTGAAGCCAGCAAGACCCATCTGCACCTATGTCCCATATTTCTATTCTGCTGGATTACACAATGATGGTACGAGGCAGACTTACCAAATGGTTTGGAACGCTAAGTTTCAAGACAATGCAACCCTGTGTATTTGCTTTCCAAGTTATGACTTCATCATATTAAAGAAATATTTTACTGCATATAGTCTTTATAAATGGCTGTAACCCACCTTGGGTGGCCTGTTTGTTGAAAGGGAACCAGGTTGTTGAAAGACAGGAGAGACGTTTTTAAAATAATAAATAAGAATAAGGAATAATACCAAAAAAGTACGGTAATCAAGTTCCACACTTTTAGTCTTCACCAATCCATTCCAGTTCATTTAAAGACCCGCTAGGGATAGAATAAACATTCAGGAGCAAAACTTTAAAGAGAAGGGACTCTTCTGAATCCTAGATCTGGAAAATTATTTTACATTATTAATTACATTAATACTGAATTATTGTCAGCCAGATGTTCATTGGGCTGAAAAACACATCAAATTCATAGGCATCAGCATCACATTTCTAGACATTTTAGAAAAGTTGCCTGGGATATTTCCCTGCCCTACTGTAAACATTCTGGATGATATCCAATGTTACACGACCGGAAGGCAACCTCACGCATTGTATCTTTTCCTTCCCCTCCTCCTCCTGTGCCCCCTAGCAGATTGAGGGGACCCACTGAACTTTGTGGGATGTGTTTTACAGAACTCAGTGGAAGGGGGAATCACCAAAACAGGGAACCTCATGCAAGTGATGCAAGATGCCTCCATGTGATTTCAGACAATCCCTCCCCACCACATACACACATTGCAACCCTGAAAGATACAACTCACAATCTTTGGTAGGTTTGTCCCCCCCTCCCCCGCCCCCGCCCCGGAGAGTTCCATGACTGAGTGGGGATTTGAACCTGACTGCACCTGGTCACAGTCCAACAGTACACTGGACTGGCTGCCTGGAGCCAGATATGAAAAGGACATAGACTTCATAGATCATAGAGTTGGAAGGAGCCTACAAGGCCATCGAGTCCAACCCCCTGCTCAATGCAGGAAACTAGAGGAGGGGTCTCCCATTCAAGTAATAACCAGGCCTGACCCTGCTTAGCTTTCCACGCTCAGACAAGCTGAGCCGGCATGAGCCACAGGCCTGTATGATACAGTTGCCAAAGCACAGCCAACCCTATCCTCAAAGTTTATAGATTACTAGCTGTTGCCCGCGGCTGCGCTTGCGTGGATTTTAGGATTTGGTATAATTGTTTTTAAAAGAAACATGTATGGAAAAGATGCAGTGTCTCTGACTGAAAGTGTAATGTTTAGGCTGGGTGCTGGCAGCAGAAGTCTTTTGTAACAGAAATATCTGTTCGTAAAGAAAAATCAGGTTAAAAATCACCTGAGAGTCTACAGGTGATGAAGAGTGAGCATGCCAAGTTTGGGGTAGATTTGTCTAAACGTGACGGAGCCTATGCGACAACGCCCCACACACAACAGTCAGTCAGTCATTTTAAAAGTTTCCCTCCCTTTTCACCCCCTCAGAGAACATTCTAAATGGCCTAGGGGAGATTTGCATACCCAGCCCTATTGGCCCCTGCAGGAATTCATACCAACATTCCCTGCAGGAATTCATACCACATTCTAAGTGTTGTATGGGCTATTTGCATAACTGCTGCTATTGGCTCCTGCAGCAATTATGAGGTGAGGCCTATTTGCAGAACTGCAGATATGAGAATGGGGTGATGTTGTGGCCCCTTTTTTCACCCCTTTAGGGACGGAATTTCCCAAAATCCTTCCTTAGTGGGGGTCTACGTCATAAAAGCAATGTCCCTTCAAAATTTCACATTCCTAGATTAACCGGTTTGAGCTGGGCGTTGATGAGTCAGTCAATCAGTCAGTCAGGACACCTTCTTTATATATATAGATTTTCAAGTAAATATGCTTTGGCTGCAGTCTTGTGCCTAAACAGCCAAATGTATATAATTAAGGGCAACAATGCATCCTTCAAGAAAAGGATTTCTTCAAATAATGTTTTGCTATATAGAAACTAAATCAGGAGTAGGCAACATGGCACCAGTGCACCCTCGGACACCTGTTTTGGCGCCCACTGATGTGTTCTACTCCTACTTTTAATTTTTTAAATGACAAGATCTCTTACTGGCAGCTGGGATCACTTCAAAGCAACGTGAGGGCCTCCAGCTGCTGCCAACTTCTTTTCCCATTAATACCTTGGGACCATTCTTAGGAAATGAAGATGGCAGGTGGCTGCAGGCTGATGCTTTTATCTTCAACACACCATTATGTGGTGGTGCCCAGGACAGTTTTTCAAATTGCCAAATGTGCCCATGGGCCCAAAAAGGTTGCCTACCCCTGATCTAAATTATCCATCTTCTAATTATTATTTTTTAATTATCCAACTTAAGTTGTTCATTTAAGCTTTATTGCATTAATACATTGATTAATCTGATGGAAACACTGGAGCATACAACATTTGTAAGTTAAAAGCCCTCAGCACTTAATACTTATCCAAAAAGTTAAAGGTTTATATTCCTAAAAAAATATCTGGTGAATAAGTTAGGTATGGTATTTTCTTTAATAAAAGACTTAACAATAATAACAAAAGCTTCTTAAGCTGTGGTAAGTCTTGTATGGTGGCAAACACTTGGTGCAAATGCTGAAAGTTGAGGGGCATGAGTGGAAGGAGGTGAAGGGTGAAATTGGATTCTCTAAGACAGTCTTATATAATTGTAAATTATTCTTTTGCAGAATCTCCTGAATTTAAATGCAGTGTTGCAATGAGCTGGTGATGAGACAAAATGTATTGATAAGCCTTGCCTTATTAACTACTTCAATACCAACTTACTGCTGACTGAAGGGGAAATATTCCCAAACCAGGCCATAGCTCAACAAGGACTTGGAAATTATAGCTGTGGAAAAATGATTTTAAAATGCAATTAGCACATACTTGACCACTCTCATCCTCTTCAACACAGAGAATATGTGAGAATATGTTGGACTTCGGCCTCCTACGGTTCTAACATGTGTATATCTATAGTTTTCCTTTCCTTCCTTCCCATCATAATTGCAAAATTACAATGGCTCCTAATAATCAACTGACCAATGTATTTTGTTAACTTGATTAGACATACTGGTACTCCTTTTGCAGAAGTTGTGATTCATATTTACTTTTCAAAAGACAGAAAATCTAACAGCAGACTCAGGAAACAAACAGGTTCTTGCATCTGCAACATGGGACAGATGACATTCTGGTGAAGAGATTTCTGAGTTTGTGGTGTGCCATTCAAAAACCTGCATCGAAAGGGAGTGCAGTTTTTATATAGATATAAAATAATTGTGGACGGCTCATCTTCCCCTTGAAAATAAAGACAACTAACCATTTCCCAATCACACAACAGTGGATTGTCGTATTGTCCAAACCCAGACCGCTTCCAAGGGGTGGCTGATTTTTGGACAATAAGCCACCCTGACAACCCACGGCTGGTTCCAGGGGTTGTTTCGACCCACAATGGGTTGTCGTGCCGTCTGAACCCAGGAGACTGATTCCATAGTGGGTTGTGGGGATCTGCTAGCGAGCCACTTGGCAAAGGCGGCAAAAACCCCTTACCACTCTTTGTGATCTTGCCTGTGCCGCCACTAGTGACAGCCCCTCCAGCAATGCAGGACACTTTGGAGCAGCCATCACGGTTCACCACTTTTTAAAATTATTTTTTCAGCCCCAGAAATGTCAATTTCCAAAAGACCAAGAAAATAATAATAATAATAATAATTATTATTATTATTATTATTATTATTATTATTATTATTATTATTATTATTATTATTTTAAAAATTACAAAGACATTTGCGCAAGTTTCTGGAGCCGAAGATTTAAAAAAAAAAAAAGAAATACACGACCCCAATTGCACATTTTGAGGCTCTGGAAAAAAACCCTGCAGCAAACAAAAAAGGGGGGAGTGATCAGAGAGGGGAGGGAGGGACAAGATGGGTTCTGCCAAGAAGAACACTGGGATACCAGCTGGAGGACTGATGGGAAGGTGGAGGAGAACAACCCACGGTGAGCCCAGTCATCTGTTGGGTCCACGGTGGGTTGTTCCACAAACAAACAACCCACCTTGACTTATTTGCAGTGGGTGGGTGCAAACCCACCCACTGTGTCGGCAAGAGCTTTAAGCTACATTTTTTGTATTTTGGCTCCACCCCTTTGGCCTTGGCCTCCAGCCCCTTGGCCTCCAGTCCCACTCACTACTGGAGTGTGATACCTCCAACAGCTTCTCTGAAATTGAATTCAGCCTTGGGCCAAAGAGCTTCCCCACAACTGCATTAGGGGAGAGAGCTGAAAGGAGTGGCTAGCCAACTTGCTGAGCTCTCAGAGCCTTTCCAAAGCTTAACAGAGATACCGGGAATTGAACTTGGTCCCTCATATATATAGCTCCATTCTTGCCTGTAAAACTATGTTGCCCTGGTTTGTCCATTTTAATTTTCATTTATGAAACTATAGGTTAAAAAACATTTTAGTGGACTTACTGGGCCAATCACACATCTGTCTTTGTACAAGCAATGCTATGCAGCATGTTGGTTCATTCACTACATTTCTATACCCCCCAATAACCAAGCTCTCTGGGTGGTTTACAAGATTAAAACCCTAAAAATAAAATATCCTAGCATAGTATAAAATAATTAATATACAGAATATAAAAAACAATTTTTAAATAATCAAAACCCACGACCCACGATCAAATGTTGCACCAGGTAGACTTCACTGGGGAGATCATTCCACAATAGGGGGGCCACCAATGAGAAGGCTATCTCCCTTATTGCCATCCTCCAAACCTCCCTCGGAGGAAGTACTTGGAGGAGAGTCTCAGGTGATGATCGTAGTGTACAGGTAGGTTCATAAAATTCTGCAGACTCCCCCACCTGCAGCCCCGCCCTCCACACCATATCCTATACCATTCAAAGCGTCCCTGGCCCTCAGATTGGCTTTTTGGGTGGTGCTGGGAGCTGTAGCAAAAAGGAAGGCTTGGGAAATCCCCATTCTGTATGCGGAACACCACTTGCAATTCTTAAGATACAAGCCAATGCCTCTCCCGACTATAAAGAATTCAGTTCTCATTGTTTCATCCTGTATCCTCTTTATGTATATATTATTGTTTTATAGACCACTGTTATACTGTAATTTTAGCCTATTATTTTGTTTGCTTTGGATATCTTTCTTTCTTTTTGGTGGACAATGTATCCTATCAGTGCACAGATAAAATAAAATAAAATTTAAAATCCACAGAAACAGGGGCAGAGATATGAAACCAATTGCACTTTTATATCACAAGCACCAGTCTTTTAAGTGTAACAACTGAATTTCCTAATTAATAAGAGGTTATTATGTGTCAAGTAGTGCAGACCTTGACATCTGGTCTCTAGGGAATACCCATCAGTTGGGCGAAGGAGGGGACTACAGGCACTTCAGCCCAGTCATAAGCTGCATCCAGGAAACTTGGAATGGGGTCTTTGGAATCAGGAACACAAGGGGCACTTCCCCATTCACCATATACCGGTAACTTCTGGAATCTCAGCTGTCCAGTCTGAGCATTACAGAGCAGCTGGAGTTAAGGTTCTGGAACTGCCTTGTCATAACCCAGTTCAGTTCACTAACATTCTCGATCACTGCTGCCTTACACCCTTTCCTTTTTTACACTTTTCCTTACAAACTTTGATACTTCATAATTTAACTAGTGTTATATCCACCCACTCTACCTTTCTATGATTCTATTATTCATTCTGTTACAAATTAATTTCTTTTAATTTTAATTAATTTAATTTAATGAAATAAGGCATTTTCAGAAATGTCCCCTCCCCCTACGAAAAGTTCCTACCCCTTATCAGCAGTTCATCAATAGGGTAGGCTGCAGTTTTCTGTTAAAGCTTATGCTTAGTGGCAAATCCAACTTTTACAACACATGCTAATAGCAATCTCATAAGGACTACAGCCTTGGCAAATCGATTCCAGATGCCTGGCAAATTACAAGGGAATTTGAACAACCTCTAGGAAAGCTAAAATATTATTTCGAGCTTCTATGGTAGGCATCAGAATTAAATATTCATTTAATGTACACATATTTCAGTTCTTCAAAATATTTGTTCCAAATTCTTTAAGTATGAGCTGAGATTTATTCAACCCATACCTTCAGTTTCAGAGTAGGGGTTCTAGAACAAAACACTATATTTTTAAACTGAGCAGAGAATCTCACTAGTTAGGTTACTTAGTATACTTACTGTACTCTTTGCTGCCTCAAGATGCACTTTTCTCGGACACATGCATTTTTAAAACTTGAGGGTAACAGCAAATAAAAGTTTTGGGGCGACATATATCTGCAGTTAGAGAAAACATACAGTAGACAAACTCAGTCTATATTGGCTTCCTACTTAGTATGGATAGCATTCTTGAAATGTATATACCGTAATCCATGAAAGTTATAAACAACTGACAAAGCTACCGTGTGACCTTTAAACATCTAACTGCTCATCGTTGACAACTACTAACACTAACTATATATTCTGAAATAGTTAACATGCGTATAGGCATCTTCAGAATAGAGAATTCTTCTATATCTTGTAGGAATATATGTTGCACCAATTACAAGATTAGATATATCTTGTAGGAATATATGTTGCACCACAGAGACCTCTTTCTCTGTGTAATGTATCGGGACTATAGGTGTTTTAGACACACCTAAAATTTAAATTTAATTTTTAAAAATAAGTAACATGTTAGTTTAGGGGGTTTATTTCAGTTGTTGCTTTTAGTTTGTTTTAATGATTGTTTTTATGCTTTTCATATCTCGCAAGCCTCCCTTTTTGGGAGGGAAAAAGCAGGGTATAGAGATTTTAAAAATAAGTAAAAAATAAATGCTGGCATGGGGGTCACAAAAACTTGCATGTATTTACTTTTGATCAGCAGCCACCCCGGCCCGGTCACATCACAAACTGCTTCTGAAACAACCAGACCCTAATTTACCTAAAGTTAGTTGTGACTAAGTCCCACTGAGAGCAAAAGCAGTTAGTCACTATGACCTTGTCCCGTTCCATTTAAGTCGAATGGGCTGAGTATTT